>VWZF01007224.1:581516-702846 GCA_013396755.1 Sclerurus mexicanus | reverse complement strand
AAAAAAAAAAAAAAAGAATCAACTCCTAGAATACACTGCTTCCCTTTATAGGAGGTGCTTCCTCTCTAAGTAGATGAGATTCTCTTTGTGATCATATCCACAAGTATCACATCCCTGCAATAATGCTCAGCATCACCTTGTCTAAGATGTGTACTACTTCCTAAAAGGGAGAGATGACATGTTGCACTTCCATGCACAATGCAGGGGGGGAAAAAAGAAAAACAAACTAACACACAAAACCCTCACAGCACCTAAGATGAACTGGAAGATTTAAGGAAATAGGCATCCAGAAGTGAAATTCAAGACCACAGATAATGACAGTTGTATTTAAAACAGTGAAAAGGAAGCAGAGGCAGATGTGTTTGAAAGTCCATTTCTCTGGGTGAGTGATCTCTTTGCTTTTCCAGTGACAAAGTATAAGCCAAAGCAGCTACTATTGAGGACTGGCCTAGCTGTTACAGCCAGGTCAATGATTATGTGCTGTCCTACACTGTAAAAGTGATTGTTTCCAAAGACATTCATCATCAAATCATAATCAAAATTTTTACCAAGAGTGTTGTCAAAAACATGATAGCTGCATTTAACATATCTTTTTAACATTTTTGATTTAGGAATCTACTGTATTTCCCCTCTTTATGCGATCCCTTTAAATTATACAAAGTATCAATATGAACACACATATCAATACAAATTCAATATGAAACTGGTAATAATCAGATTCTCAGTAAGACAGATGGAATGAAGAAACAACCTGATACTCTGTCACCTAGTAGTGATCAAAGAACTGCCAAATTACAGAATCAGAGACTGGCTAAGGTTGGAAGGACTGCTGGAGTTCATCTTGTCTTATCTCCCTGCTCAAGGAGGACTAACTAGAGCTGGTTGCCTCGGAATATGTCCAGATGGCTTTTTAATATCTCCAAGGAGGGATACTCCACAACCTCTCTGAGCAAAATGCCTTACTATAAAATTGCACAGCCTCGTTTGTTCCACTCTGAATGCATTTTGAAAATTTTATCTCAGTTCACCTTGCATATATCATTCCCAGGATTCTACCTTTATAAAAATCTCATTTTCTTTGGTGAGGGGAAAACCCCCCACATTTTTACTAGTTTAAATATGATAATGGAGGGAAAAAAAAGAGTAAATCATGATTGCTTTACAAAGACAAACTGAAGAGCCACAAAACAGGAAGAAATCCGAGAGTAAGAAGTGTGCTGCACATGTTCTACCAATAATGCTAAACTTTAAATCACCCTGTGGCAAGCTAAATATTAATTTCTAAATCATCCAACCATAACCATCTTCCAAAAGACACAGTTCACAATAGAATTCCAGGTGGGTAAATCTGTTAATGTTGTATGAAAACAATTTATTATGTGAGGGGCAGTGCAAACACTGCAAAACATAAAATTCTTAGCTGATAGTTATACATGTAAATTTATTAAAGAAGAGTTAACGGGTCAGATAATTAAGTAAGAACACGTATGAAAGTTTATTATGTGGTTAAGCAATCAGATCTAAACAGACTTTATTTCTGGCATGTGCTCTGACAAAAATGATCTTTTGCAACTGTATTGGTGAAACCTATGATGTGAGGCAGTACTCATACAGTAGAGTTTGAATAAGAAAATGTAATGGCTTGCAAAATGTTGTCATAAAGGTACTTCCAGCTTTTGAGTATATAGATTCAGATTAGGGGAGAATGTTTTTGGACATTCTGAAAACAAACACAGGAATTCAGCAAAGTTCACTAAGAAAAAATATTTACTTATTTTTTGTAGATTTTACGAAGCATGGCTATACTTTTGAGAAAGCAAGAAGAATAAAAGCCTAAATCAGGAAATATCAAAACTTCTAATGAATGTTAATGGAATGATATCAGATATTGATGTTGGAAGCGATTGAAGAATTGCAACTAGTTCAAGATTTTCAAGGTAGGAGACACAGTAGATAAGACAAGCTGACAAGAAATACTAGATCAACCATGTCATATTCTGGCAACAGATCAGTTCATATAGAACAGAAATGAAAGTCTGTGAATAAGTAATTTCTGAACATATTCTGGAATAACTGCTTAATTTCAAAACCAGCTGATTTTTTCTTGAAATAAAGACTCCATCATTCCAGTTCATAACTTAAGGTATACTTAAAATACTTAGATTAGCAACAGTATAGATACTTAATGGGCAAGCACATTAGAAGAAGAAAAAAACCAACGAAGCACTCCAAGAAAGTCAAATACTACATATTAGCATGAATAAGTTTAAAAATTATGCTGATGTAACTATGTAAGCTCCTGCATAAAACAAAAAGATGCTACACAACATGATCTTGCCTCTGTGACTGTGCCATCATTTTTCACACATTTCCATCTTTGTCAATCAATACTGTACAATAGCAAGCAAAGGTTCCCTGACTGTTCAACAAGAGCTACTTCTTTTTTATACTTTTTGAGAAATTCTTTGACTGTTCCTTTTTCCCTGACATCTATTTTCCATTTAATCACATAAAGATTTAGTAGTATAGCTCTAATAATAACTACTGTGCTTTTTCTTAATTTGTTTGTTTATTCTCTTCAAACAGGCAACATGACAAAAAGATTACCATTTTCAACTAGAGTTCTGAATCCAATCTGGTAGTTCTGTTTTTATTGAACATTTTCTGTGGAGCTGTACATTATGCACTTAATCCATAAGGGTAGTATATGCCTGAGAAGCTTGCTGATCCCTGAGTCTTCTCTTACAGATGTGGAAAGCCTAGCTCTTTTCAATATATTTCAAGATACACCGTGAACATGATGCAGCTGAGTTTCCCATGACAGGCATATCTTAAGACATTGATTTGTCTTTGTTAAGGAACAGAAATAATCATTTCAGCTTCACATCTCAGATTCAAACTGTGGATCAAAAAGGAATATTCTAAGTCAAGTAAGGTCTCCCAAAACCTTCACAAGGACAAGAACGTGTATAGGATATGCTCCTGTACTTCACAAGCAACAAAAAGCAAACAAATGAGCAAAGAGCATAAACTGCTTAAGGGGGGATAAGGAGGTGTGTATACATTAGAAAAACAGGGCAAAACAAACAAGATAGGATAGTCTATTTCATAAAGTCAGACAAGATGGGTACATTTTTACAGAAAACATGATTCATCACTAAGCACTAATAATCAAGTCAAAACCAAACCACTATGTTCCAGAACATCCACTAAAAGTACTCAGATATGAAACCCTACTGGAAGTCTGGAATCATATAAAAAGCATGTGAACAGAATCAAAAACTACATTATAACAAAACAGGAAAAGGGTTTCTAAAGTTAAAAATAGATGACTTGTGCACAGACCTGACATGACAAATAACCAAGATTATAATAAAACTGAGTCACAGATTTAGCATGCAACTTTTTCTTAGACAATAAAAAATTAATAACTCTTCCCTTTACCCAAAATCTACAACATTTTATGGACAGAAGACAGAGTGGGGAGTTTGCAAAAAAATACTACAAGGAAAAGATTCTATCTAGTCTGAAATCAAAAGTAGCACAAAAGATTAAATACAAAAGAAAAAAAAATATTACTCCAATCTACTGCATGGTTGTATTGTAGATGAATGCTAAATTTATTATTAGACTAAGACAAATTCAGTGTCATTATATTATTTCCATTCAATAATAAAGAAAAAAAGTATTCTTTACCAGATCCTGGGGCCAAAGTAAAACTGGAAGTACTTTATTCAGATTTTATGTAATTCAAATCACACTGTAAAGAAAACATTGGTAGGCTATGTCTTCCGCAAAGATTGATGCAAACAGGTAGTGGAGTTAAGAGACAAACTGGGAATTTATAACTAGCTTTCTAGAGATGTTCCTATGATATGAAAATCATATGCTGAAAACATGCTCATCCACCTCCTGTTGAGGCTTTTCACTCCAGTACTTTCTTCTGATCTTCATGATTTGCATATCCTAACACTGCTCATGGTAGAGCCAATATACACACACCTATGTCCAGGGTATTATAAGATCCCTATTCAGATGACTTTGGAATTATTAAAACTCTGTAATCTTCTCTCTCATCTATCAATTGCTAAAATATGCTTTTATTATAAAGGATTTTAGGAGTATATTGAAGCACCAATATAGGTGGTATTACTAATAGGATTGTAAGTAAAATATCAATATCTGAAAGGAAAAACACTAACAACATAATTTATACTATATATAAGGTATATGTATAAAGTAAATGCATTTCTTTTAATTATTTTTACTATATCTGCTATTATACTACCACCTAATGGTAAAACATAATTAATATAGCACACAATTACATAAAGATGCCCTGACAATCCCTGTAATTCAAACACTTGTAACTAGCAACATCCTTTTCTCTGTTTTTTACAGGTCTCTTACTTCTTCTGCTCTTAGACATGTTTTGTACTCCTTTGTTCATATTCTATTTTTTTCCTGAAATTTTTACTACTTCAGTTACATTTCCCAATTACATCATGGATTATTAGTCAAGCGTACATTACTACAGATAAGGTCATTAGTCTTGTGTTTAACAGTACAGAAATTCACTGTCCTCATACAGCTATGCAAGCAGTTGCTTTCAGCTATAAAATTCCATGTCTAGTTAAGGTAGACTATTTACCTTCCATTTTATTTTTAAGATGTATTCACTTAATTCTGTAGCAAAGGCTTGAGAGGGTTGGGTCTTGCTGGACAAGTTGAACCAGAGCATCACTATATCCTTGCAACAAAGAAGGCCAGCTACATACCTGTCTCTACCACTAAAAGCATCAACAGCAGGATGAAAGAACTAATCATTCTCTATTACTCAGCATGTTATAGGAGGGTGTATATGTCTAATTTCTGGTTCGTTAATATAAGACAGACACTCATTTACTGTTTTGTCTCAGAAGAGGCAGCAAGATGATTAAGGGACTGAAACATGTGATACAAGAGGATAGACTTAAAGACTTTGTTTTATCTAGTCTTAAAAAGCAAAGATCAGGAGCAGATCTTGTTGCAACTTTCAATTACCGTAGAAGCCTAAAAGATAAGGGGGCAAGCTTTTGCAGACCCTCTAACTTTGTCATTCTTCTTGACCATGAGCATCTATGGAACTTGAGAACTTCCTTCCCCATAAAGGTGGGATGCCATAACTACACAACAGGTAATATGGAGAAAATAGAGACAGATTCCTCTAGAAGATGCACATTAAAAAAAAAAAAAAAAAAAGGAAAAAAAGGACAGAAGATGTAGCAAGGCAAATTTTAACTGGATATTAGAAAAAGACAAGTCACATTGAGGGGAGTCAAATATTGAAGGATGTTAATATACAGGTTGTGAAAACTCCATCATCGGATATGCTTGAAGCTTGACTGGACAACACCATGTACAAATTGCTCTAAGTTGGTCATGCTTTCAGGAAGGCTTCTAGTAACCACATAGAATGGGTTGCCTGCCATCTTACTAGTCTGTTTTGAACCATCTATCAGGGATTTCACATGGAAAAATCTTCTGAACTTCTTGCTATATTCTCTCAACTTATACCTAGCATAATAACTGAAATATACATAAAATCCTTGGCTTTTCTGTTAGTAAGGCTCAGCACCTCTTGCTTCAGAATGAAGATTCCTATTTGTTTGGGGTTTTTTTTCCCTCCATGCTACTCACATATTTAGACTAGATAGAAGGATGTTGTGGTTTAAGCTCAGCTGGCAACTAAGTACCACTCAGCTGCTTTCTCACTCTCCCTTTCCCCATTCTCTCCCTGTGGGATAGGTAGGACAATCAGAAAAAAAAGTAGAACTCGTGGGCTGAGATAAGAACAGTTTAATTATTGACATACTACTAATAATAATAACAAAAGTGAGAGACAAAGAGGAATGAAGACCAAGAAAAACAAGTGACAGACAATACAGTTGCTCACCACCCACTAACCAATATCCTGCTCGTCTCTGAGCAGCAATCAGCCCCTCCTGAACAACTTCAGCAGCTTATGTACTGAGCATGACATATAGAATATCTCTTTGGCCAGTTCAGGGCAGCTGTCCTGGCCATGTTCCCTCTCAGCTTCTTGTGCTCCTGCTCATTGGTGGAGCATGGGAATCTGCAAAGTCCTTGTCTTGAGTAAGCACTGATCAGCAACAGCTAAACCATCCATGTGTTATCAACATTATTCTCACATTAAATCCAAAAGAGAGCACTGTAACAGCTACTAAGAATGAAATTAACTCTATCCCAGCTGAAACCAGGACAAAGGAAGACATTTTATCATTATGAGTATGGTGAAACACTGGGAAAGGTTGATGCCTCATCCCCAGAAACATTCCATGTCAGGTTGGATGGGGCTCTGAGCAACCTGATCTAGTTGAAGATGTCTCTGGTCATTGAAGAGGGGTTTGCCTTGATGACCTTTAATTGTCCCTTCCAAACCAAACTATTCTGTACTGCTATGATCATATGATGACAATTTTAAAGAAAACAATATAAAATCAGTGCAGAAATAGAGCAATTTTTATTTTCCCTAAACAAATAAAAATAAAGCCTCAAAATCTACACAAGGATGAAACAATTTGTTTACTGAAACGTGTTCCTTCATAACACAAACTGCAGATAGGTTTAACCTCAGCTACACACAACACATGAATTAATTCTGCTGCAAACGGGATTTCTATAAAAAAATTTTATTCATAACAATACACATAGTTTTGAAGGCTGCAATAACAATAAAAATAAAAATATGGCATATTACCAAAATTTAGGCTAATTTTAAATTCCAATTTTTTCAGTCATTAATCAGTATTAAAATTAAACTTTCAAAATAAAAGCTTCCATGATTTATGTGATAAAGCTTAAATATGTGATTAATTTGTCAATTCAAGCGATCACTATTGCAATTATAAAACATGGATCTCTTGTTATCCATTTCAGTACAGGGGGAAATATACCACTGATGGTAACCACTTTCAAAAACTAAGCACTAAACTGAATAGACCTGTCCCTGTTTCTCCCACTCTCTGTCTTGGTATTTGAAGCAAGCAACTGACCACTGAAATTCTACATCAAATTCAAAATAAATATTCCAGATGACACAAAAAATATATCAATTATATAAAATACATTTCACTGAAATCTGCATAGTATTATAACTGAGCTATAAATTCACTTTAAACATAAAAAGTAGGGGGTTTTTTAAAATATTAATTATAAAATATAGGAAAGTCCTAATCACATGATACAGAATATCAGTATTGCATAGTATCATAATTTTAAAAAACAAGGGCTACTTAGATGAATAATTGCAGTCAACTTAAAAAGAGCTGACAACTCAAAAAATAATTCATCTGCATTTCAGCCTGAATTTCTCCTCTGTCACATGTAATTCTAAACATGGCAGGAACTAAAATCTGTACTCTTAAATGTTTTCTCTGTTTCATAACCTCTGTTTTAAGTCTGAAACATACATCATGTAGTTGGTTGTACTTCCTGTGTACCACTGGCTGCAAAATTCTAAAGGAACATTCTGTCTTACTGTGTTGATGTCTGTAGAAGATGCTTCGTTAAGACAACCTTCTGATTTAATGTTTCTGCTGTATCTCTTGGCTGAAAAACCCAGTGTGCACTTGGCTATAAGCATTTCCTTTGCTGCAGAGCAATAATGCCTTTGTTTGACGAATTAAGTATCTTGACATTTTCAAAGCACAGTTTGATGTTTTATCCTATGAGTACAGTATGTAGAACTAACATCAACTGTTACTAGTAAAAGCTTGAGGCTTATGACCACTTTTGTTGAATTTACCTTTCAATCCACATAAGCTAAATGAGTTGGAATTAACAGGTCTGTCCTTGTAAAAGTGAACAGGAAGGCTGACAAAGTAATTCCCTGATAATCACAGCAAATTAGTCCTGAATTCCACTGACATGGAAATATTCTTACTGGCATCAAGCCTGAGGAGTAGGCATAATCCCTTACTGTAAAATAGCAATATTAATTGGGAAATCTTAACCATGGAGAAGATCCCTTTTTGGTTTTGTTTTTTTTTTCCTTTCTATTTTTATTCTGGTGTAGGAACACTGCCAAAAATTGTGTACATGCACACAGCATACGTGAACACTATTCACATTTTGAATACATATCCCCAAGTAGAAAGTCCACCCACATCTTGCTTTGGAGCTGTGTGTGGAAAAGCGCAAATTCACACCTACCAATACAATCTAAAAACATTTTCTTTTTAAAGATATAACTTCTCACAATTACATGAAATCAAAATGTTGCCCTCTAGACATCTGCTGAGAGAAGCCTAAAAGTCTGATGTGGAGGAAACAGGCCAAAAGCACCAATCCCTGTTAGTAGAAGCAAACATTTCAGTTTTACCCATGAATCCTGAAGCTGTCAATCTCACACCAGGGAGTGATGCAGATGAAGTGACTTAACTGCTGAAGAAGGACAATCAGATAATTACAAGACAGGCACATCAAGTTACTCTTGTAACTGTGTGCATGTTCCAGCGTGTTTAGCAGTTGTGCTAGTATTCCTGGCTTGAATCTCGGTGTATTTGTCTGCATATGTGTGAGACCTTAGACATGGCATAGCAGTAAAAAAATACCACTATGGTGAGTCATACATTATTACAGAAGCACAACATTCCTTTCTACATTCTGTAAATGCAGGATTTTGAGTACTCAATATTGGTATTATTAGTTGCAGTAAAGCAAACTTCATTATGACATAGGTTTTTGAGGGTTTTTTGATTGGTCAGTTTGGTTTGCGAAGTTGGGGAGGTTCCTTGTTTTCTGGGGAGTTGTTAGTGGGGTTTTTTTTGGGGGGAGGGGGTTCAAAGAAAAATACTGGTAGCTAATCTTACAGCTACCTCTAAGTGTTACATTGGCAGGAGTCATTTGGAAACCAAAGCTACTATTTTAAATTCCTATTCACCCAAAGCACATCCAAATTGATGGACATAAGAGTTTGCACACCTGCTACATAAGTAGCCTCATAATTATACAGAAAAGTAGAAGCCTGAACATAGTGATAATCATCTGCATAAGATTAGAAAACAGACAAAACAAAAAGACTGAGGTCTGAAAATGCAAGGCATTATACAACAAGAAACACTTTTTGCCCTGAAAAAACTTACAGTTAAGATAGAACATTCAACAAAAAGTAGAAAAACACAGAATGGAAGTTAATGCCATCCAAAATTAAACACTAAGACAGTATGCACTCAGTTGACATCATAAAAATGCCCACATCCATATTGGTTGTACCTCAATCCTTTCACAGTCCAAAGTTAACTGTTACTGCTAGCTCTCAGTTTGAAACTTTGAGTCAGAGGTACCTGGAAAACAGGCTTGAGCTTAGTTAAGTTCTCTCTCAGCCAACACGCAAATTTCTAAAGACGTAAAGTTTAAAGAACAGTAGGTCTGGGCAGTACTTGCACATATATTTACAGAACTACAGAACTGCGTAAGTAGGAAGACAGCCCTGCAGGTCATATAGTCCAACCCACCTACTCAGAGCACAGTCACCTACTGCAGGTTATTCAGAGCCAGGTCCAGTCAGGTTTTGAATATCTCCAAGGATGAAGACCCCACAATCTTTGACTAAACGGTTCCAGTGCTTGATCACTTTCACAATAAAATTCTCTTATATTTCAGTAGAATTTCCTGTTTTTCAGTTAATGCCCACTGCCTCTGTCCTTTCACAGGATACCACTGAGAAGTCTGCATCTGTCATCTTCGTTCCGTCTAATCGTGTATTCACAGTTTGCTAAGGTACTCCTGAGCCCTCCTTTCTCTAGGCTAAACCATTCAAGCTCTCTTAACCTCTCCTCATATGACAGATTCTCCCAACCTGCTCATCATCTCTGCTGTCCTTTTCTGCTCTCACTTCAGTATGTACATATCTCCCTGCACTGAAGAGGATGGAGCACAACACTCCAGATGTGCTTCACCAGTGATGAGCAGGAGGAAGGACGTACATGCAATGTTCTACCTAAAGGTAAGCAGGCTTATGGCTGCCTTTGCCACAAGGGCATGTTGCTGGTTCATGTTCAGCTCGTCTCCCAGGGCTCCCAATTTCTTACCTGCAGAGCTACATTCCAGGTGGTCAGTATGCAGCCTGTCCTGGCACATGGGGTTCATCTTCCCCAGTTGCAAGACTTCGTATTGAACATAATTTGACTTCATAAGATTCTTGTTGGCTCATTTCTCCAGCCTGTTTATGTAAATGTGAATGGCTACACAGCTATCTGGCATATCTGTTGTATCTCATGCAGATGAAGTTTTGGAACAAAATGATCAGTTCTTTGGAGAATGCACCTCAGTGAGTTCAAGTACATGAAAATTGTATGGTTTCCTACTCCTTAAGTTGTCAATTACATATGGTAAACATCAACACTAACTTAGGGCTTCCATCAACTCCAAAACAACAAAAATCTAACATGTCCCTGATCAATATGGAATATAAACATGTCTTGAGTTACCATGATTCTTCTATATTTGACAATGATAAATTGATGATGCTATTACTTTAAGACTTTTATTATGCTGTTCATAAATTGTAAAATTCAGTGAATTACCACAGAATAAAAGATTTCCTATCTATATTTATTCTAATTTCCAGAAGGATAGCAACAGATTTGTAGCAGAAATTCTCATCTCCATGACCAAGATATATTCTGAAATAAAATTAAAAAAAAACATTGTCAAACTACATATACCTATATGCTTTCCAAAACAAGTTTCATATGTCACCACCATAAAAATGTAGACTACCAGGAACTTCAAAAGATAACCAAATAAGAGATCCTGCCATGTTTTATGAAGCTCTAAATTCTGAAAAATATTTAATCACTTATCTATGTAGTTATGTATTCAACTCAGTTTTTGCAATGGCCCAAGACCTAGTTCAGCTTACCTAATCTACAATTCTGTGATTTAAAGCAGCCGCTGAAATTCTCATCTTACTTCTCCAAATAAGTACTATAAGTACTCCAATCACCTACATATGGACAACAGAGCTTGACAGAGAGAGGAAACTGGAACTCCCCAAAAGTAATTCACATACTCTGACAATTTGACTACTAAAAAAAGGAGAAGAATGCGTCTTCTCTTCTATCCATATATTGAAAGACGGTGCTAAAGTGCTTAATTCAAGCTGGTGAATCCTCTAGTAGATGGACAAGTCTGTGACATTTCAGTTAATGCCTACCAACAAACCCAAGGTAGTTTCACTCAGAATGGTGCCTTCTGTGAGTTTTTCTCTTCACAAGGTAACTGCAGGGAGAGAGGCATAACTAACTCAGAGACAATAAAAGGTGTGCTCCACAGACATCAGACTCTCAAAAAAGCTTTTAGGTGGTATGATACACTTTTGGAGATCTATTCCTGGATGCTCACTCATATTGATACCCAAATATCTCTGAAAATTATAGCTTGATAAAGCCAAATCAAGATGAGGTCATTCATAAGGCATCTTCAATGTCAAACTGATAAAAGCAAAAAATGAAAGCACTGACTACTCAAAGTGTTCATCGCCTAGATTTCATCACTGAAACTACTTTGAAAACTAAAGGCCAGCATGTTGTGTGAAAGACTTCCTGAAGAAATACAAGATTTAGGAGAACAGGGGTGAACACAGTAAGAAAGATAAAAAGTTTCAACAGTATAGGAAGACACATGAAATACAACAATAGTTAAATAGGGTGGAAAAGGTAAAACACAGAGCTTTTTGCTTAATTACGAACACAAGAGAAAAGCAGAGAAGAGTGTGCAAAAAGATGACTAATAGGGCAGTTTTAGAATCAAGGGGTGAAAATGGCTAGTCTTCAAGGAGTGGAATGATCTAATGTGTTCTGCAGAACAACAAACTGCACTATTACAGGTACTGGTTCATTTATGTTCTCATCCATAAAGCATCTTCTACCCAATAATAATCTTCTATAAAGCACAGTGGGAATTTGCTTTACAGGGAATTTTTGACTGGCATTGCTATTGTGCAAGAGATGTCAAAGTTCTTATGTTTTAAAGAAGAAACTCAAGGTTAGTAACTAGTGCTCTGCATCTGCAGCCAATTCAGAGTCCGTAAATGATAATAAGAATAAAAATAGCCCCATCTCATTAACTCACTCCAACACAACTGCAGTCAACACACAGACCCTTTAGATATATAAGCAGAACATATTTGGAATGAAAATCTTCTAAAAGCTGTACAGGTATATTTGTATCATGTCTCTTGTCAGAGTCACGGGGGGTGGGGGGGAAGCAAGCCACATCAAACTCATGCTTTCCATAGCTTTCACTTTCAAAAGAAAGGAGAAAAAGACTTACTAAACTCCCAAATGCAAAATGATACTGATTACCCTTCCATGAAATGTGCTTATTGTTTCCACTTACTATCCATTGAACATTCTTTACTAAAGAAGGACTTGTTCTTTGCCAGACAACTTCTTCATTAAAACTAGCAATGGTGTTATCATGCTTACAGCAGAATAGTAGAGCTACAATCCTTCTTTGTCATGCCAAAAGCAGACAAATAATCAATCGTGTTGCAATTAACAGAGAAGTGCCATTATCATTATCAAGCTTTCTGGTCTTGCATTTCATAAATTAGATGGAAACCACAGAGGAGAAAATGTTAATAAGACAACAGCTCTACAAGCCAAGGCTCAGATATTTACCCCAATATCCCAAAACACAAAAATTTATAAAGCTGACAGATCCAATATCCCATATGGGAGGAGTTCGGATGGTCAGAAAAAACTGGTGCTTTGCAAAGGTAACACATGATCACTTTGTCATAAATTCATTGATCATTCTCAAAGAACACTTCTCAAACAAACCAGAAACATCATTTTGTATACAGTATATACCACAACTACTGCTGGAGGAGATAAATTGGCAGCTTCATTAGTCAAAAATTTTCATGTACTTTTAACATGCCTAAGTAGGACAGAGTAATCCTGTGCAACAAATAGGGCATTTGCTCACAGAACCTATACATTTTGGTGAAATCTATTGCATATGAATCCTCTTAGAGGCACTGTTGCTCAATATTTTTTGTGCTACTTCTTTCCTGCCTAATAAAATTGCTTCAGTATCTTTGAACACACTGGCCTAGAGGTACCTTCGAATATCTTCTAGATAAGTGTCAATATATAGGAACTCTCTGGAAAGAAATGTTACTCTCAGTGGTGATTTGTAGAGGTGGGTTTGTATGGGATGTTTTGTTTGTTTGTTTTCTTTTGTTCTTTTTGCTGTGTAGGAAGGAAATCTACCCTTGCACCATTAAATACAGAGAGCAAAGCAGTATCAAAGTTTTATTCAAAGAGATTCTGTACTACAATCCACAAGGGAAAGCAATTTCCAAAGAGCAAATATTTAGAACCCTCTAAAGAAACTAGATTTACCAGCAACATCCCAAACTGGCTATCTCAAAAGTAGAACCTCTCAAGACATTAGCCATTTCTAAAAAAAATTGTCTATGATCTTCTGTTAGTAGGCAAAAATCTTGTAGTTAAACTTTGACATTTACAAGCTGCATTTCTGGAAACAGTTCAACAAATTCTAATTCTGTTTCCAACTTGAAAATTTATTTTCTGTGACTATGGATAGTTTTGAATTCAAAATTGTATTTCTGTTAATAGGCCTGTGGAAAAAAATAAATTCTGGAAAACAAACAAAGAAATAAACAAACAACAGTGCTTACTCAGCACTTCCTATTTCCACAGCTTTTAAGTTCCACTGTAAAGTAATATGGGAAGGGGAACAAAGATTCACAAGTCCTTTGCCACTCCCTTATTCTATATCACAACTGCTAAAGATACAATTCTTCAAATCACACTTTGTGGCACACCCAAAATGTTAGCAGCACAAAGCTAAGTTAGTTAGTTAAGGAAAGGGAAAAGCTTGCTGAAAGAGTTGCTGATTTTATCACATAGGGAGTACCCACATTTATTTAGATGCTAAGAAATAAAGTATTGAAGATTTTTTTGATTTTTACAAATTGAAGCATAGGCTTCCAATTTAAAAGGAATTTAAAAGGAAGAAGAGAAACAGATAACCCTTTGTTTTTCCATTTTCCTATATGCATGGAAATAGATAGCATACCATATACAATCATATATGCCATAACAATTGCTAATATAATTGACTGTAATATCTGAGGTGCATTGGAAATTTCTATTTGCACTGATATTTTCAGAAATATGATCTTCACTATCCTGAAAATGTTTCTGAATGTGTAGATCTCAGTACATGAAAGTGTATCATAGAAACATGAGACATGGAAACATGAGCTACCTTGCACATAAAAGTCTATATAGGCAATACCTAGAAACTCACAAAGCTAAAGTTTCAACTTAAACTAGTTGAAAAAATATAATATTCTTTCATCTGTGTTTCAGTGAGAGGGAGTCATAATACTGACAGAGCCTAACCCTTGCAAAGGGTTAAAACCCATTGCTTTTTAACAGCAGCATTTACTTCTTGCAGCTCAGGCATTCAGGCTCTTAAAGGAGTCTGAGATTAAAGTCTGGGTAATATCCTTTGAATTTCTTATCAGCTAATTCAGTAGCTGACTGACTGTTGTTGTCTGCTAATTGTTCAAGAATTCATTCTTATTCATCTATGTTATTCATTGCATAGAGGGCTGAGATGTTTAATGTGGAACTGTGAATTCAGTGACAAATTCTCTAAAGGTTTACACAACACAGTGGTTTTCTAGTTTCGGTCCAAATTGTTCAAAATCTTCCCAAGTACATAGTATCTCTTCTTTCCTCTCTGCCTTTATTATCCTAAAGCATAATGTTTGTTTTCAGGACAGGGACTACAGTTGCAGTGATTTAAATCTACAAAAATTTTTACTTGTTCTTCTTTCTGATAACTTCACTTTTACCAATAAAAACATAGATGAGTTTAGATCACATGGTGATCCCAGGACTGGCAGCTGCAAGGAATGTTTAAATATATGCAGCACATGTTAACAAAAGTTACAGAGGTCCCATAATATGCACCAAAATAAAATATGCACCAAACTACTGTAGTTCAAATATCATCAATACCTTGTGACTTATTGACAAACATTATAAAAAAATATTAAAAATATATGAAACTATAAAAAGTGTCTGTGTACTCCATGAAAATAGACTTAAAACATGCTACTCAGTAGAAATTACTATATTTAAGCAAGGAAGTTTGCAGGTTTTACTAGCTCAGTTTTCATGCTGTGGTAAAGCAGTAAGTCTGTTCTAGACTTAATTTGACCCTGAAGGCATCATGGCTGCGTTTGCACAATGCTGAACCTGACTGAATCATCCTGGCAGCATGAGATCATCTTGATGTCATTGCATCTGCAGCAAGGTTCTCTACAAACCAGTTAATCCACCCAAAATTAACAAAGAACTGACTGTTTAAGAAATAGATTAAAAACCTGCATGTTGATCCTTTATGACTGGAACTGAAATGTTAGATTCTTTTAGTAAACTGCATACGCACATGTTGCATGTATTGAAAGATACAGTAGAAACTAAGTTAAAGTGTGAAATTACAGCAGCTTTCAGTTTACTACAGAGATTTTGACAATGGCAAGAGCACAGATGATTTTCTTTTCCAAAAGAAAAGCCTATTTAACAATAAAGAAAAAATAGATTTTATTGTTTCAGACAATATTTAATTAAGGACTTGAATGGGTCTGTCTGCAATCTTTTGTGCTTCTGCATTGCTACATAGAGGAAAGAAAAAAGGGTGTTTCCTAGGCTTCTTATTTGTGTGCTATTCTAATACTGCTCACACAAGCAATTTGTTTTAAGAGACAAACTATTTGTAGCTTGACTACCACATTACAGTTGTGTGAAGAAAATTGCAACACACAAACCCCCTTAACCTCTATTAGTCTTCAGCTGTATGGAATGCATTTTAACCTGTCAGATCTTGTGTTCCACTGCTCTAAGATCAAGCCATATGTAATATTCATCAGTTTAAATAATGTCGGAGACAAACGCTATTCACAGCAACTTCCTCAAAGACTGAAACAAGTAGCTGGTGTTGAATATTATAATACCATTTGTTATGTACCTCAGCAATAGAGAGAGTTCATTATTGGACAAATTAGTTTCTAAGTTATCGATGCTGAGCCATAAATAACTGAAAGCAGTAGAAGTGTTCCTAAGCATTTTTCTGCTGTGCTTTTACATATGGCAACTGCCTGGAATGGGTAAAAATTATGTATTTCAGAAAACATTTTTCTTACATATATATGTGTTTCAATTGCATTTAGTGCAAGCTATATAATATCAGTTGATCTTGTAAATGAAACTGAGAAGACATATCTTTCTTTAGCATCTCAAAAGTTTCTAATGACAACTCATATTTTATGAAGCTAGTAGTTCTGCTAACACCATTACTTTGAACAAACAGCATAAAGTCACCGTAGGCAGGTTCGGTACATGCTGCAATATGTTATCAGGCAGTTAAATTAAAAATGATAAAACACCAGAATAAGGTGCATAGTTTTAATACATTTTAAAAAACCCACAACCAAACAAACCAAAACAAACCAAAACAAACCAACCAACCAAAACAAAACCCCACCACTACAGCAAAACCAAAAATGCCCCAAACCCTAAAACAAACCAAAAAACCACTTCAAAAGTATCCTTAAATGAACAAACAATGCTACTTAGCACTACAAACAGAAAACAAATAGTATCTTGCCTTTGTTCTTTGCATGAACTCCTGATAAAACAGTGCAAAGCAGGGACTTCTCCACTGGCACACCACCTGTATTTCCTTTATTAGGTAAGAACTCCTGTCTCCTAGTAAATTCATATATGCTCTTCTCATCTAGAAGCTTTATACACAAGGTGAGTGCAAATTTCTCTGGAACTACTGTCCCAGCTAATGAATGTTGTTATACCCCAGAAGAGCAGGTCCTCAGTTAAGCAGGAATAAGGGTGAGGTGTAGGAAAGTAGCCAGTAAGCCATGGTGGGTAGAATAAGCTTGTGACCCAAGAAGAAAAAAAATCTGAAACGTTAAAACATTTTTTAAATCACTGTAAGCAGAAAAATGTGTGACTGCCTACCTAATCTCCCATGTCAAAATCAAATACACTCATGATAAAACCTACAAAAGCTGCTAAAAACTATATTCTAAACCAGTTCTAATTTCTTATAACTGCTGTCTGCCTAGTAAATGTTTTTTAACCTTTATTACACTTTCACAACAAAATACCTAAGAAATTGAATTTTCACAATTAATTAAATTCAAACTTAGTACCTATCTGATGACATTGATACTACTTTTCTTACTTCATTCTTATTAAATATTTACCATCTTCTTCTGGAATTTTACACGTCAATGACTGCCATTTCTCTGAATGTCCCATTGTTTTGTACTGCGCATGAAGCTGGAAGGAAGAAGTAAAGGCTAGCTATACAAATTTTCTCAGTTCTTTCAGAGGTACAATACTCTCTCCACTCTGGAAACAGAATTCAGGCTTTATGATCCATACAGGTTATGTATCTTGCCTCATTCCGCCCATAAAGTGGAGGAATACACTGAGGTTCGAAGGCTCTCCACAACTGGAAATCAGTTTGTCTAAAACACAAAATATGTTCTCATCACTACAAAAGAGTGCTTTTATTATAAATAATTGCTAATATCTTGCAGTTATATTGAAATACTATATGATCAAGAATTGCTACATCTCAATTCAGTCACAGCAGTGATGAAGAAAGGTACTTAAATGGGCTATAACCACACTTCAGAAGTCAGGTGAAGACTAAATAGACCTCTTTCAATTGTTGTTCTGGTAAAATGTGACCCAAAACAAATTAAATCCACACACAGTTCTTCAGCTTTGAATCTAGCCACTTAGGCAATAAGGCATGAACCATTCCTTTGCATTAGGACTATTAGCATATGTAACTTTCAAGATAGGCTTCGATTTTTATTCTTTTACTTAAATTTATTGAAGGTGGATTTATTTTACTGAGTATTTTTCTCAAGGTAACAAACTTAATACTAGTTGACTGTATTCAATATCATTTTTGCAGCTCCATTGGCATTAAATATTTACCTTGCTCTTCTGAAAATTCAACATCTTAATGAACATCTTCCTGTTTTCCTTGACAACTCCCATTGTCTTACATCATACAGTTTGAAAGTAGTAGCAAAGGTTAGTGTTTCCCCCACCACATGGAAAAGTCTACTCATAACAGATAAGCTGATGCAGTTTCATATAATTAGGTCTCAACTGACTATAAAATACACCCAAAATTCCTAAAGAAAAATAAAATAACAGAATGACAGATTAAAAAAATATTTTCTTCCCAATTTTAAAATGCATACCATAATTCTTACTTCAAAGCAGTTTTAAATTTGATCACTTCAACATAGTCAGCATGAAGGAATAGCCAGGGCTAAGAATCCCCTTCACTCTCTGGAGTTGATATCCTGTGGTAGAGTAGTTTCAGAGAAAGAGGTTTCTACATCCCCCATGTGGGTGAGAGGGGAGCAGATGTGAAGCAAACTGACTGAGCAAATGCCACCCCTCACACTATGTACAGCTTTCCTACTCAAAAAATGTTCGTTCAGACTACACGTAGATTTTTTGAATTGTCTTCCTGAATCAGAGAGTAGAGGTGATTTGCACAGATGCAGACCAAGAAATAGAATGCAGCTGAAGATGTGACCTTAAACAAAGCTGGTTGAAGCTTTCAAAACCTAGTGAACAAAACAAAACAAGCATAACTGGAATTTCAGAATAAATATCACAGACAAATAATAGAACTCATCAGTATATAAAAATTTTGTGCGTGGGAAGAGGCAAAAGGTAGCCTACAATGCAGAGGGTTCTGCTTTAATTTTTGTTTTGTTGCACTAGGGCAGTAAAACATGTACAAACAAATACACATTCCAGATGGCTAAGGCAAGCATTCTTATTCCTAATAGTTTCAAGACATTGTTTAGTACTAACTTCACTCTTGTGGAAGCAGAATTATCCCTGCAATACTGCCAAGGTCAATGAAAGCATAAGTTGCCTGCTGTGCAAGTATCACTGAATGATCAGAATGGCCTAGGAGATGCATGCTAGGTAAGTGTCCCTGTCCACATTAAGCCACCTCTGTTGATAAATTGTACTTCTGTAGACATTAGAGGGACCTTAACTAAAGCACAATTACATGGAAATTGAGCAATAATCAAGCATAACTAATTCATAAACAGATGACATATACATCATGGTTTTATTTGTCAAATTTTGCCATCTGTTGCATACATTCTAAATAGAAAAATTTAAAAAAAAAACCAACAAACAAAACAACCTGATTTTTCCCCTACAGTGATCAAACTGTGCTGAATTCTTTTATCTCCTTTCAGATTGCAATACACAGAAGTTCATTGACTTAAGGCCATTTTGCAAGTTTCTAACAGCCAAGAAACCATGGGAAAAAAAAAGATATTATCCTCTGAAAGGATGCCAAGCATTTGAAAAGAATTGAAAAAAAAAGAAAATTCCTCTTCTTTTTTTTTTTCCAAAGCTGTTTCAAACCACATTATATTAAGAAATAAGTACATTATAGAACTCTTAGCATTTGTTTTATTTGCTGGCAGGAGAAAGAACTCTTCAGTGAGCAGTCAAATACAAAAAAGAGAAGTTAGTTATTAAGTATCCCATATTCAAGAAGACAAGAACAGTATAGTGATGTCTTTATAACCTTTTCATTTTTATTTTTTTTTCTAAGCACTGGCAGTAAGGTGTCACATTAGGCTAGCCTAACAATAAACATCAAATCTATTTACAGCTTTATAGAAAATGAAATGTAATAAGCATGTTGCCAGGGTTTCCCTTGAATTTGGAATTACTTCAAAATTCTACACTAAACATATAAATATTTATATAATATTTGTACATATATGCATACATATGTATGTGTACACACATAAATATATACACATATATATTAAAAGTAACTATTATGAATGCAGGTAGCTTCATATAACAGATGTGCAGGCAGATGTGTCCTTTACCCTTTCCTTCTAGCAGATGCCTGGGAAAACCAAACCAGATAAAGGAAAGGCACAAGACAAAATATTAACTTTTATATGAGAGTGATGGGATAGAATTTTAAGTTGAGCATTAAGGAATGAGATGTTGAGATTGCCATATATCTGTCTTTGTCTATACTAACTCATTACTTATTACATAACTAAAGAGCAAATAGAAAGAATTACAAAGTGAGAAACAACATTATTATATCAATGAGCATTTGTGTGGTATCCTCGCTTTGCAGCTGCCACAATGGCCTAGGTGAGTCAGTACAATAGTTTTTAAGTCTCATAATCTGGCATCACTAATAAGCAAGCCTATCTGTTTACAGAACCAGATTGCATGCACAGCCTCTGTTTTTTGGTGTCTACTTCTCCAGTAACTGATCAGTGAAAATCTGTAAACAAAACCATCTGCTGGTGTCAATACTTTTGCCGAACCAGGTAATCACTTTCTTTGCATTTATTGCTGCTCATTTCCTTCTGAAATAATTTTTCAAGGGGAATGAGGTGGTTAGGATGGGAAACTCAGTAAGTTTTGTTTTCCAGCTTCCTTTACAAAGAGCAAAAACTTGTTTTAGGCAAGGTAATCTACCATGACATTTCCATTTAGAACTAGCTAAACAAGCTATTAAGTGTTAAAGTTTTATAGGCCTTGGTTTCACAAGGAGCTTAAAGCCAGGCTCAATCTCTAGCCTTGTGTTAAAACAGCCACACTGTACCCTGAAATGACTGGTGATTCCAGTTAATTTTAGCAGATTGATTTATGACATGTTATAATGCAGCTGCACTCCTATTAAGTCAGAACAGGATTTTCAATCATGCAAATCCATTTTTATTGATCAACTTTGGTTTCTGAAAGAAAATGGCTTCCTCTAGGAGTAAACAGGATATATAAGAGTCCACACTCAACGTCAACCTTAAAGAAAACTTGGTATTTTTAATACCATCTCTCAGCAATAATGTAAGCAATGTCTCCCAGCAAACTTCTCCTAACCACACTGGAGGACTGCACACTTAAGGCATCTCAAAGTTTAGGCTAGCTTCTGTTTTTTCCAAGACTTTTGAAACTTACACTTGTCTATATATGAAGATATTAAAGTCTGCTATCACACTGACATACCACAAAATCAGAAAATGAAAATAGCTTGCACTTAAAGTTTTTTTTCAAAGTCAGTACCTGCTGTAGCCTTAGCCAACAGGTAAATAGGCACAATCTACACAGCAAGATACATTTATGCCAAGTGGCCCTGATAGCATAAATGGTTACATGCAATACACTGTTGTTTATACACACATATTTATTCATACAAAGGTATCTGAACAAAGGCTTTTTCAGACATGAAAGTATCTAGTTGAACTGGTGTTCCGGGACAGTGGGCAAAAATACAAGTACTATCCACCCTATTTTTGTCACCAATGCTCTCATAAGAATTTCTAGTTAAACATTACTTCACTTATCACCTTCTAATATCTGAATACCTTTCTACTAGATCAGCAATCACTTAAAATTAAAAATAAAAAAAAAGCTGTAGCTCTGAGTAAAGGAAAATGTAGTATTTTATGTTCAAAGAAAACAGAATATTCCTATAATATCTCCATAAGGATTAATATGTGTGTGCAATACATATTTTACTTCATAGCATTTTTGTTGTGCCAGCAAAGCTGCCCCCAAAATATATTTTACTAAGAAACACCTTCAAGGCATTGGGTTCCTTGTGGTATAATTCATACACTTCAAAAGAATTACATACAGGATGGATGTGGTCCACAGTATCTGCCACTGGCATTGTTTACCTCCGGGTGGAATTGAATTCCCTGAACTCTGAAGAGCAACATAACAGCAATGCAACATATGTGAAATCAGGTCATTTGGCCTCTACCTGTACTTGAAATGATACTTCGTCAGGATTTTTTTTTTTTAAATTAAAGTTACTAGATGCACAAATTAGTGATATTTTTTGTGCTAAATAAATATGAATTTTGAAAAATGACAACAACAAAAAATACCATTTCTTTCATTCTGTCCTTCTGCTTTATCCTTTCAGGTCTTATATTTTCCTATTTGCTGTTTTCTAATACATCTCAACGTGTGAAATATACTATAATGTTAATATTTGTTATTTTTATTAAGACTTTTAAAATAAATATTTTATATGCTTTCATATATTCTTTCTAAACAGTTTATTATATCTATTTTTCCCAGAAGAGGGTAGAATTTACACATTAGCAGAGTCACATTACTGCTGTGGTAATTTTCCAAGGATCCGGAAAACCATAACTTTTAAAACACATGTTAATAATTCTTGATGGTGTTACTTTTTTTTGAATTATAAAGACATTTCTAAACTCAGAAGTTCATCAAAAAGGAAGCTGCATCAAGAATTTAATAAAATTCTTGCTTCTATTTTTAAGTAGCAACTGAATTAATGGACACACTAATTTCTTTTAGCTCACAGGTTCATATTCTGGTAATGAAACACTTTCAGAGTAAGACACTCTGAAAAAAGAATCACACAATGTGTCTAGAAGCAACTTAATAGTTTGCTTCTCTAAATTAGGGAGGTGTAGTTGCCAGGGATTCATTCTTTTTCCTATTATCAGGCTCATTGCCTGACTCATTGAGTCATCCCTACAGAAAACCACACAAATACCAGCTCCAGGGAAAGGGAGGAGACAGTATTTTTCAGATATGACTGGCAGTGAAATTAACCCATCTGAAAACAGACAGTATTAGACTATCACAATTGTAACATGGAATTTCCCCCTGAAAAAACTTGAAGATAATAAAAAAGAACTGCTTCAGGCAGAAGAAAACGATAAGGAACAGATAGGAATTTAGGTTTCTAACAAACTGTTTCAAAGGGGATGGGACGCAAAGAAGAGTGGGAGGGTTGTAAACTGTTCTAGAACAGGAAAAAAACAACAAAAAATTTAATTGTGCACCAGAAGCATCTGAACCTTTAACAAAATCTGAGTAGGTCAGATTGTATGAAGTCTGTATGAACCAGGTCCTTGGCCTCATCTGTTTCATAATTATTTATTTCCCCCAAGGCTGGGCAGGGGGGAGGGGTAATTATTTTTTTCCCCTTTTCTAAAAGAAACAATTAATTTATAGTCTTTGCTCCCTCCTTTAATGACTTTTGGGGAATCAACATCTAAGATTTAAAATTAGTTTGAGTTGGCTACACAAAGGACCATTAGATAATATCTGAAAAATTCTCATTTATCTCCTCTTCCAGCTCTAACCTGTTAATTAGAAGGGGGATAGACAACAAACAAACAAAAACACTTATTTAGTTTTAAATATGAATATGTATGACTGGCCAACAGAAATCACAGTCTTTGTTTTCCTGGCTGTAATACATGCAGGAGTGGAGTGAGGGTTGCACACTCAAGCAGTTCAGGTTGTCTTTTGAGCAGACGGCTGTTGTTTCCAAAGTTAGATAATTGTGCAGTCAAAACAATAAGAACTAGGGGGGGGTTGCTTTGTTTGGTTGCTTTTCAAGGAGCCAAAATTCCCTCACCCGTGCCTAGCAGAGGCATGCTTTCAGCCCACATGCTGTTAGGAACAGCACTGTGCAAACCTTTCACTCAGACTGTAATCCCCACTTGGAGCCTGCTGCTTTAAAGAAACAGTGTACAACACATGTAAACTCTCCTTGGAAAAACAAGAATGATGACAAGGGATGAATAGCTTTAGACCAGCACCATCAACTCCAAAGCAACTGTGATTTGCAACTGTCTTGAAAAGTATGATCTAGAAAGGGTGCTATGATCTTAGCCATGTGAATACTTCAGGGCTCTCTCTTTCTATCACAGCTTCAGTCACTCCTCTGAGCACTCCAGCATAGCATGAACAATCCAAACACACATCAAAACAACAGGATCAGAGTGCCTTACAGAAGTAGAAAACCGATAGCATTGAATGACTTATTCTTCAGCTGTAATTGCAAAATCATTTTAAAATGAAATCAGAGTGGCTGCAGCTATTCTTGAGTTTCTCTGATTCTCTTTATTCAATTCCTGTGGTTACTCATGAAGCATTAGAGTAACAATAGACATATGGAATAAAGTCAGTGAGGTTTCTTCAGATTCTATGGGAGGTGAAAACATCTAAATATGTTTAGCAGATGTGGCTGATACAGTGTCCCTTTATCTGAATATAACTTCTTAAATCTCAGGAAGAAGAATAAAAGGTAGCCCTAAGGACATGATACGAAAGTTATTCAGATACATACATGTACTACATTTGCAGTGTTGCTCTGAATTCACAATTATCAGAATGCCTTTCAGTCCCAAACATGTCTGACCAGACTCTAGCCACCATCACCACTGCATGAAAACTAATTTTTCTAAGTACTTTACTGTTCATACAAACTAAGCTTATTTACAAAAATATATGGAGAGCACACATATTTACACTGTGTTAAACAATTCCCTCTGGGTGACAGTTGTGGTCAGTGAACTACAATAGCTAATCTGCTATGAAGATTGTTCATGCCCCAATGGATCACAAGCTGACTATAGCTAGTCCTCCAGTAGAACTTGATAGAAACAGAAGAGCAGCTGCTACCAGGGTAAAAAAGCATTCCTTAAATGTAAAAAAAGCATGTTTTCCTGAGAAGCAGTCTCCAACTTCAAATATGTCTGATATCACAGCAGAATGCTATCTTTAAAAGTAACAGACAACTTTTTCTACTTCAGTATTTTTCATTTCTTTTAAGTATCACAGAAGACTATACTGTTTAGACATTATTCTGCAATGCTGCTTGACAAGAAAAAAATCTGATGATGCTGAGAATGAGAAAAGTTTCCCCTTCCACTCCTGCTAAAGGTAGTCAAAAACAGTGTCAAAGCTAAGGTTATGATCCCTTTCCCCCAGCTTTTCCTCATTCCATAAGGGATTATAAAAATTTAGCTTAACATGCTTCAGGACAATACTGTTGTGGTTTAACCTGTCAGGCAGCTAAACATCACACAGCCACTAACTCTCAATCCCAGTGGGATTGAGAAGAGGATCAGAAAAACCCCCCAAAATTTATGGGTTGACTTATAAAGAGTTTAATAGGATAGAAAAGGAAGGGGAAATAATAAAAATTATAAAAGAATATACAAAACAAGTGATGCACAATGCAGTCACTCACCAACCACTGACTGATGTCCAGCCAAGTCCTGAGCAACAGGTTGCTATCACCTAGCCAAATTCCTCCAGTTTTACTGTTCTCCATGACATCATACAGCATGTGTGAGAGACTGGACTATGTAATAGCTCAAACTATCAACATGCTTTGCTGAAGATGCAAAAGGGGTGCATACCCTTCACCAGAGGCAATAAGAGGCAGATCCTGTTTTTTTTATCCTGCCAATGCCCTTACATAATAGCTCAGGTATGGAAACTCCCCTTCTGGAAAATACCAGGACATTCGCATGCAGCCTGAAGATATTCATCCCTGCTGATGGGTCATAATGGGCCATAACTGACTCAACTGTGCTGAAGTGAGAGGAAGCTCTAATGTCTTAGAAGGTGTCATAAACCATCAAAGACTCTTGAATTATTATATATTATTATTATATAGTATTACATCATCCAGTGTAAAACTCCCCACTTCAGAGGAGGTACTGGGAGCTCCCGCCTGAATCTGAGTGTATATAACTCATGGAATTTTTATGTTTTGAGGGCTTTCCCTACCACCTGATGGATCCAGTCTGCAACCATCACTTTGATAAGACTGGGACCACTAAGAAGACTAGAAGATGAACTGTAACACTTTACCAATGGCTAGGTAGAAAATTCCAGAAAATTCATACGAGCCAAAACCATGACAAATACCTACTTTGCCAACAAAACAGAGCAAGATTTATTGACGTAAAATTTCAAAATAATTTCACAAAAAATGTTGAGACAAGATTTCAGCTATTCAAGCATTTCTGTAGAGACATTAACTTGACAAGAAGACTCTTCTGATGCAATCCACCCAAGTCCTCCTGCCAACCACACAGGAGAGCTGTGAAGAGTCTGCAGAATACCAGTCAAGTAAAACTCACTGACTGACATTTGTGGAAACCCACTAGGTCTTAAAACAAAAAGCAAAGCTTCAGTCAGACATAAGTCTGAGGACAGAAGTGTGGTCACCACTCATTATTTAATGACAATAACTAGAACCATTCTGTTCTCCCAAAGTAATGCTTCCTGTTTATTTCCTAGTAATCCATTAAACACAATGGAAATATCTAAAAAAAAAAATCCCATCAACAAGAAGAACCATGAAAAGAAACTTTAAAAATAATCCAAGTACAGGAAAAGTGTCTATCATTTTTATAATCCACTGAAATTAAAAAAAGCAGATTACAGCAGTTTTTTTGAGTCATCATACCCATCGATTTTATCATATTCCTTAAGATTTCCATTATCTCATGTTCACTTAGTTTGTGTAATTCATTATTTTGTACTTAAGACAATTTAAGTTCTTTAAAGTGAGAATAAAGTGACATAAAAGGACTAAGTGGACTTTACTTATTCACCTGTAAGATAAATCTAATGTTTAAAATGTAAGTTGATACTTGTGACCTAAATTGCTATAAATACTGTTTTGTAGTGACTTCAATGACTATCTCTAGCCACAGCCTGAACACAGATAATTTTGAGCATGAAGGTATCTAAACTCTTCCTGTGTTCTGCCTTTAGGATTTGGGATTAATGTCACACAAACACCATCCTTTTCATCTGTCTATTAAATTGTTAGATATATAATGCTCTGGATTACCAGAATCCTTCCCTGCCCAAGGAGACGCATGTCCACACATATCCACACTTCTGAACTTCAAGAGCACTCTCACTGTGTTACAAAGTCTGAGACATAATTTCTCTGCTCACACCTATCTGCTTTCCAGGAAACATAAATCACTAGGGAAAATGGCAATTTAGCCATGCCCTAGTTTTAAGATCTATTTAGACTCTTTTTGGGGGATATAAAGATCATATATATATATATGTGTGTGTGTGTGTGTGTTTTTAATAAATTTTAAATCAAGCATTTATTGAAAGAAGGGTTGGGATCCAGTTCTCCTAGCCAAAACCACTAACATTTCTGTCTGAAACAATAATGTTCCAAAATAAATCAATGTGATAAAGACTATGAAGATTAACTGTGAAGATATTGTTAATCCTAGAAAACTGCAGTCCACTCAAACAATACAAATAAAATGCATGATTTTGTCCCATTTGTATGATCCGTTTTAAGAAACAGTATTTGACACCATTTCTCAAAGATGATTTAAATACTGCAACATTGTCGTTATGTTTGTCAACTGAGCTTCTTTTGTTGTTTTACAGACATGGCAACAAGTCACCAGTTATATCAATGCTAGCTAAGACTTACAAATCCTTAGGCTAATTTACTCTGACCTTATCTTCATTGACTTCATTAGGAACTATGGGGGGCTTACTGTACTGAACATAGCAAATATCACTGCCAAGTTGCTGTCCTTTTTTGTTAATGAGGATAATAATAAACTTCCAGATTCATAGGAATATGGGGAGGGGGGTTGTTTACTTTGTTTTTATTTCTGAAATGATTTTATGAGAATAGGGTCAAATTCAACATATAATAAAGTTTACTCTCCATTCTGTTCTACTAGGTGGTATTAACATCTATATGCAATTTACAAATCTTAGTGGCAATGGATCTAGTTCGACAAGCTTCATAAACATGAAACAAGCTTTAAAAGTCATCAGCTCCCTCACTGATTTAAAATATTCAAATAAGTATATTTTTAGGCGAATCTGTCTTGAAATACATTTGAAGTACTATATTGCATCTTGGATATTTCACAGCCTATAACACTGCACACTGCCACACCACTAGTTCCCACGCACCTCTGCCACTGCAACAGCCTGCACATGGGTTAGAAAAGGACCTTTCTCTTAGCCTAGGCCCTTTTCTGGGTTGCCTGGGAAAGTATAGTGTATCATATTGCTGTGTGATATAGTACAGACTAGGAATACTAGCAACAAACTCTAAGATACAGAAGTTAATGATCAGAGAAGTCTTACATAAGAGAAACTGTAATAAATACTTATTGGACTTTTTTAGAATTGTCAGGTAAATTCACCTGTATTTCATTTTGAAAAGTATGAGAAATTTTGCAGGTTGGAATATGTTTTATTTCTTTCTCTGAAGAAAGACCTGTTTCAGTGTTTGTTGTTAAAACTTTTCATTGGTCTACAAGGCTTTACATATATCACAACCATAATGCTTTTCTTTCAGAGAATTTTGAATGCTTTCATTCCAAACCTCAAAACAAACTTGATTTGGAATTCTTGCAAAAGCCTTGGTGAAATACATTTGTTTATTGTTAGTGCTCAGATGAGATTTGGAAACAAAAACATTTTGTGAAAATTGCAGTGTAATTTTACACTACTGTAAACAGGCAAGTATCTCACTTCATTTAATTGGATTTAACCTTTACCTCAGGATTACATTTGCAGAGACTGTATCAAGATGTTTCTTGTACTATATATACTGTAATTCTTAAAAAATATACCTACTCCATGACATGTTATCATAGTTGTTGCCCTTGCAGAATAATATATTCCTTACTAGAGGTCTTCACACACCTTTTAGTAGGATTAAAATCAGCAGATTTGAAGAAAGTTTGTTTTTTACATTGCCATGTATTCCCTTGACAAAAATGCTTATTCATTATATAATAATTTTTGTTTTAAAAGACATACGGAAATTTATAATTTTAAAGGTGTCTTTGTTTGTTTGTTTTTTAAACAATTACAAAAATATTATAGCTCCTTACATGGGTTTTAAGACTGGTTTTTGCCATTTTGGCTGACCAATATTAACAAAATAAAGCAAAGTCTTTCCTAAGCACTGTCTGTAATCATACCATGTATGTGAATAAAACTTAGTTTTATGTATTCTTATTTATTATTAAAAAAAAAAAAAAAGTTTTTTTTCTGGAGAGATACCATATTCTAATTTGCTAAAAGCAAGACATACAATCAAAAAGCAGAATAGAAGTTACTCCCTTTAAGCAGCATTCTGAATAAAGCTTGTGTGCAACTAATCTAACACAAAATCTAACACAAAAAGACTTCAACAGCCACATACAAAACATCTCATCATGGTATTGTAGGTTTTTCATTGAAAAAGAGGCTTCAGTTGTGCGTAGCAAGTTATTAATGGAAAACACAACAGTAACATACAGAAACAGCTTTCTATACATATACAATGTTCTCTTTTCCCCTCCCAGCTTTTGATGTAGATTTAAGAAATTGTCAGATTAATACCTTGCAGCTTTAGTTTATATGCCAGGACTATGTACCATGCTACAAGAAATACTAGTGATTAGTATTTCTACTGATTTCTATAATAAGATGAAGATCTGGTTACAAATTGTCTTTAAGTACTATTGTAAAAATAAAAATATTTCCACTAATACTTCAGAACACATAAAAAGGCAAACCTGTCACTCCAGTTAGCTGAGTAGCAGCAATTATTTCTGCTTTTAAAGAATGGGTTTTGTTGGTTTTTTTTAGTCAAAGCTAACTCTATTTGGTACAGGAATAATTTACATTCCAAAGCCTGATACAAATTGATTTATTTATTCAAAGAAATCTCAAGTAAGTAGTGAGAAGTCAAACTCAAAAAAAAAAACCCAAAAACCACAAAAACCCCCAAACAAACAAACAAACCAAAAAAAAAAAAAAAAAAACCAAAAAAACGAAAACCCAATTTTTATTTTTTTTTAAGTCTCTTTTAATTGCACTATTTATCTGACTAAATTAAGCGTGGTAAGAAGTCATGGCCTAACATTTCTTCAAATCTGAAACACAAATGGATGCTGACTAGTGATGGCAATCTCAGTTTCCATTCTAAACAAAAAAATTGGAGAAGATATTTTTTAATAATAAAAATTTATTATAAATTTTTTAATAAGTCCACCTGCCCTCATAATGAAGTAGTGAAAAATTTCAAAATTCAAGTGAGCTCTGTCAGATTATGACAGATGGAGTTACACAAACTATTTTTCATTCTTCTGGTGGATAAAAATGAAATGAGGTCCTAGTCCTGTGAAACACTATTCACACTCTAAATGGAGCATAGTACTCCCAATTCCCATTGACTTCAAGTGCTCATGTTAAATATTATTTGTTGCACAGAAACATTTTTCAGTCTCGGGAGGTTTAAGCTCCACTCAAATGAATAATATCCATTTTCCCATGCAACTGATAGATTCAGGGAAAACTGTTCTTCATGCAAATTAGGTTACACCATGAATAGAATTAACCTAAAACAAAGGTATAAAAAAGTAATAGAAAGCTTCCCTTCCATCTCTAGTTCAAGTACAGCGGTGGAGAAATGATTCTGTTCCCTAGGTGAATTACAGCTCTTAATTTGGCTGCTCTAAAAAACTTAACACAAACTGAAGATGTTAATGTCATATGCAGAAAATCATTTAAGTATTATTTCCCTCTTTATTTCAGAGCAGCAACAAAAGAAAGCAATATAAATGTATATTCAAGCTTCCCCTACTAATAGTATCATTTCTGTCTACCTTTTCACTTTATTTCAACTTCTGCTTTCTTGGAAGCAAAAAAATGAAAATACTGAACCAAAATCACATAGGCACTGCTGATAGATGCTGCAGTTTCTGATATCCAGTCTATTTCCACATAACCTGATGGACACAACAACACCCTCTAACTATGTTGGGGTTATAGGTCTAAAGTACAAGTAAACACATCTGAAACCATAGTCTAATGTAGCTCTGATCAATACCCCACCTTAATTCATCTCACCCTAGCAAGAGGAGGGGAGGAAAACACTTTACTCAGTCTCTGGAGGGACTTATTCAGTGGCAAACAGAGGAAACAAAGCTGTCCACAAGAAGGTAAAACATTAACCTTAGCCCACTCTGCCACCATCACTCCATAGCTCAGCCTACTAGAAGTGGAGGATTAATGATAAATAGACAAACTGTAGAATGTGTGTTAAATACTTGCATTGATCCACTCCTTTTCCATGTAGCTTTATCCACTATCACTTTCCCCACAGCACATACATTTTATCCAAGTCTCTTTGTCTAAAAAGGAGAGCCTCTACTCACTTTTCTTATGGGTTAGGAATGACTTAGTCTATAAGGTGTGTGTTTGTCCCATTTTACTCAGCTCACAGAGCATAGCTAGATACAGAACTATCTAATTAGGGCTACACTCTACCTAGCATGAGATGATGAAGAATGATTAAAGATGATGCTCTGCAAAAAGTCAGTGAAGGAGTGCAATCCACCAGTACTTTTTTAATTCTTTTTATCTTTATCCAGTGCAGGGGTGTCCTAATCGGCATACTAAATTCAATCAAGAGCCGGGAAACATGCCTGCCTCCAGTTGAAACACACAAGGAAGGGCATACATCGTATGGGTCTGCCATAGATTCAAACATGCTTTCCAAAGTGGGGGGTGGGGGAGGGAAGGAAAATAAAAAGGAAGAGAAAGAGCAATGTAAGAAAAAAGATTCCAAGAGAAAGTTTGAGATGTTGAATCATAGAGTATCTGTTAAAAATTTCCTATCTTTCAAGAAAATATTTCTTCTTCTGTTGTACTGCTGACTAATTTCTCATAATGAACATTTGTCAAAGTATCTTTAGACATACACTCGTATATAATGTGGTAATTGAGCTCAGTAATGGAAAACTGTCACTTCATTTGTCTTACGGGTCCATTAACATGGCTTGCTTCAGAGTTGAAAAGCTACTTTAAGATTTGCTTGAACCACAAAGTATTTTTCAGATGCTTTCTCTCTGCTCCCAAGGGTTCCTTCTTTACTTGCACATCTCCATATATATAATATTATAGATATTAATACAGATAGATATGGCTGTATTGTTTTTCATTACTATGACCATAATGATTTCTAAAATATTCATCTATTATTATCTTCAAAGTAAAACTAGTATGGACCTAAACAGTCTCCTACAAGTGAAAACAGTACTGGGGAGAAGACATCCTTTATCCAACAGGATACAGTTTGGCAGATACGTCACCTGGCATTAATTCATGGGCACTTTTTAAATGTGTAACGCCTAAATCATATACAGCCTATATGCACCTGATCCTGAACTCTGTTTAAAATGTCAGGTTTAAATTCTCCTTTTTCATAAACATAGCTTAGTCATCGTCACTGAAATATTCAGAACTAGTTCTCAAGAGAGGTTTTTTTAAGTGACCTACATTAGATGCAGTTTGGAGTGATGTTCATCAAAAATGAATTATTGATTAGAATACAAGGTGAATATATTTATCATGTCTTTCTCCATTTATATTATATTGATATGCATTTGTTTGCTTTAGTCTGCAGGTTTAAGATAGTTTTTGAGAATTGGATAACATCACATGAGACAGAAGCACTACCTGTGCTATGACAGAGGAATTTTTCTGAATTGCTGCATTTCATCAGAGGGTAGGCACTGTGCTAGACCAGACAGAATGTAATTTGGATTATACAACTGGTTCAGTTAATATCACAATACAGATAATTTGGATCTCATTTTCATAACATGAAAGCTAAAGGTCTTCATGTGTTTGCACAAACCATTAGAAAAATGTTTGTGTGTATTTAATATCCATCAGTGCAAAAATGTCTTCAATTTAAATGCTCTTACTGCAATAACTGTATGTATAAAAATGGTGGATTGACCTTGGTTCTCAACTTCATGAAAATCATGCTGCTATGATGCTCTTCCAGGAATCACTTGAAGAAAGAGAAAGGGCCTATCAAAACACTTTTATTATCTTAGGCACAAGAAACAGCTATTATCTGTGTGCAAATCCTTTCACTGATCGTATTTAATAATTTCATTATTAATTTTTCTCATTAGTTTCCTAAATGAATGCCAGGAAAGTATTGCACAGGCTGATGATAGGAGAATTATGTGTTAGACCATCTGCATGTCAGAAACTTATTCCATCATCAGACTCTGGAGGATTCAAGACTGAATAAAACAGAGATAAAATAACTGACTATAATTGGGGGAGGGGGTGGGAGAGAAGAAGGGAAAGATACAACAGAAGGTAACTGGACAGATCAGGAGGCAAAAGCCCTGCCAGACTATGCAGGCAAGATTAAAAATTGAGCCAGTTTATTTGCTGAGAATTACCGCACAGTTTAAAATCCAAACAGTTTAAAATCCAAGCAGTGAACAAGGTCAAAGATAGTATAGCATTGCCAGAACATAAGAGCGTGGAAAAAGAAATCAGAATGCAGAAAGTCAGGCAAGACAAAACAACTTCTTCTTTTTTTTTTTTTTCTTTTTTTTTTTTTCAAATGAGGTACAACTCTTTATATTAATATCTAGAAACACAAGCACCTCCATCAATTATATGGCAGTGAACCAAGAGCAGTATAAAGACAGCACTGGGACTTTGTCCCCAGACTGATCACATGCACAGTTCAGTTGCTGGAAAAGTTTTGCTATATATAGCACTATGTTACATCTTATATCTGAAATTAATCCTGATGTCAATGCATCATAGAAAAGGTTCAGGGAACAGTAAAAAATAGCATTTTGTAAGTACATAATAAGGAAAAAGTTGGTAACTCTTTTTACAATTGATGTTTATACAGAATTTAAACTCCTTAAGCTTATTTTATATATGTAGGACAGTCCTTTTTTTTTCCCCTATTTCTCTGGGGTTTTTTTCCTTCTCAGCTCCTTCCACTATATTCCAAAATTCCTTGTTGACTGTCTTTATACCACATTTGCCTGCCTTTCAAAACACTGTTGTGAACAAAAGGAACTGTAATAAGCAAGCCCAGATTTCTGACCATTTAGATAGCTGATACAATACAATCTGTCACCAGTCTTTCTTTTTTCTTCCCAATTTACAAAATAAACCAATCATTTTCCTTGTCACAGTGGAATCTTGAGGCAACACAAAATGAAGCTAGAAATTAAATAATAATATTGCATATCCAGCACGTGGTTTACACAGAACTTGAAAGAAGCAAAGGAAAATAAAGGACAGAGTAACAAAAGAATAGTACCCCACTGAAGATGTCACACAAGAATACAAAGTTTGTACACTGTACAAATATTTTATGCTCCAGATATAGAATCCTATCTTAATAAGTTTGGCCAACGGATATCAGCAGCTATATATCAGCCATAAATAAGACTCACATAAGATCAATTAGCTTAGCAAAAAACTCAATGCAAGTTTAAACATTTACAATTAGAACTTAGCCTGCAGAAATGAAAATAAGGCAATGAAAGGAATAACTTCCTCACTTTGTCAGTTGGTGCAAAATACAAATGAAATCAGCATCCATCAGTTCTCAGAAATAAAAGGGTTTCTTTTGACTAGTATCTCTAACACCGCTAGTCTGTCAGTGGCAAAGGATCTAAGCACAGCTGAGACAATGGCACTGAAAACACCATTGACTATAACTTCGAAAAGCATTCCTTGAGAAAGGAAGTAACATCTGAGTGTTAAATGCAGTTTTTCGCTTGTAATGTTCCTGACCTATTCCAAGGCTGTATATACCACCTAAACTCAGCAAGCAGTATAATTCTACTGGAAGTAAAAGTTGGTTTAATTATAGTTTAAAAAATATTCTTGTTACTTTCCTAATCATGGCAGATATAAAAAATTTAAAAAAAAAAAAAAAAGACCCTTCCAGTAACATAACTGACTACTACAGTACTTGCACAGAAATTTCCTTTAAAGGACCAAAGAATGTCTCAGATAGCAATCATAACATTTTGGAAGAGGGAAGTGAAACTGTCTGTACAAGACAAAACCCAAAGAATACTCACTGCTTCCGCAGAACCACAGCACATTCGACATCTGGCACTAGAGGCTAAATTTCATTGTTGGAGAAACCTGTCAAAGAAATAGCCCAACACCAAAAGAGAAGTCCAAGTTTTCTAGTTGATAGGACATAAAACAGAAGGAAAAAGTCAAAGTACTCCTTAACATGAACAAGACCACTTCTCCCCAGATCTATCTTTACTTCACAACAATAGATTTTGTTCGGCTTGTGGTGTGTCATGACATTGCTGGCACATCAGTGCAGTCAAAGGCCAAACTATAACTGCATTTATTCTATTATTCTGGAGAGAAATATGAAAATGTCAATGGTTTTGCCTATGTTTCCAGTGCAAGGAAATTAATTTTGGATATAAATGTGATAATCAGTGCAACAAGAACTACTTAGATCATGTGGAGCTTGGGTTAAAGGGAAAAAATATAAGAAAAAAATGTAATTGCTGTAGGGAACAGAGTTATAATCAGAAAACTGCTTCATAAGCTGTAGGAACAATTATAAAATAATAATTTCAATTAATGTTACAAACAATGTTTCTACAAAAACAATATTATAGACCTCTAAGAAACTCAGAAATAATTTATATAGAGACCTCCTGGTTAAATTAGCACTAATCTCTAAAAAGAATCTTCCAGAAACAGGAGTTCCCTGCTACTTTGCACGTGATCTATTAGTATAGTAACTGTTTTGGTGTTATTATGGTGGGAAATTTTATTTCAAATAAATGCCAGTTGTTTTATAATGAAACACACATTTCAGAAAAAAAAAATCAAATAGTAATCATGCCTTTCTAATTCAACAATAGAAGTAAATGCTAAAGACCTCAAGACCTTAAGATAACATGTATACATTGCAATATACATCACAATGTGGTTCTTCTAGATCCATTGTATACAATTACACCAATTGCTGTGGGGTTTTTTTTAACCTCTCTACTAAAATTCAAAATTTTATTTTTAGTTCTGTCAAAGTTAGAAATGTTTTGATACCAAATGAATTACCTGCTTCACACAATGTTGCTGCAGTGGGGTATGGAAACTTAGTAAAGTTTTAGTTTGCCAAAGCAAATAAAAAAATAAATCCTGCTGAATCCTGTCTTTTTTGGGTTTTTTGTTTGTTTTTTTTTTTTTCCAGACAAGCATCTAATATCAGAAGACAGTCTGATAAAAAGTCCTACATTTCAATTTTATCCTTGATTTCTGAGCACCTGAATTTGAAGCACCTCTGTACATTGAAAATATAAGGTCTGAAAGGCAATGTTGAGGGATCTACTCCCTTTGATAATTTTTCTCTCTTGATACTCCTGTCTTTGGTGTTAGCAGCATCAGGAGAGTGTTCTCAGGGCTGAGTCAGAATGTTGTCTGATGCAATGCTGTCTTGCACTGCACTGATATTAAAATAGAATTGTATAAATAAAAATATATCTATCTAAATTGAAAAGAAATATTCTAAACCACAAACATAAGAAAAAAAGTAATGTTAACAAAGGTAAACCATAAATCATAAAATATATATAGTTTGTCTACACCTCACTTCAGGAGATAAAATTTTTTACTGTTCCTGGGAGAGTTTACACAGACGTTAATCAGATAAATTCTAGCCAGACCAAGTCCTGATTTTAACTTTTCAGCAAACCTCCTTTTCACTCTGCCTCCACACAGCATGTTCGCATGTTCTTTTATCTTTCACAGGGCCTACTACACAGCAAAGGCCTCTGCCTTTGGGCAAGTCATCTGCCAACTTGCTAAAATATCTTGGATGATTTAGCAACTTTCTTACATTCCTCATGGGACTATTAAACCCTACTTCTTCTTCATAATTCACTTCCTTGTAGCAGGCAGTTTAATTATTTTACTGCTAAGCTTTTAAATTCATCTGCTACACCCTGGGAACCCCACAACATACATGGTGTTAATGGGCTTTTGCCCAGGCGTGTTAGGCCTTTGTAGTTGTTTACATCACTCTCCAATTACGTGCCTGCTTTAAAGATAGCATATATCAGTCTTGAAACTTCACAGACCATAAGAGGTATCTCATTGAAACATGATGCCTCTTGCACATTTCTCCATTCCTATAGTGCTTTCTGAAAAGTGAGTCAGAATGATTCACGTTGTATTCCAGAAAGAACCCCACCTTTCCATCTCAGTGCAGTTTTGCACATCTAGTTGAATCAGTTTTTAATAAAAACTTTTTCCTTTTTTTTTTAAGGCAAATTGTGTATGCACTATATCATAGCTCTGAATTGTAGCTTTATTTGTGCAAAGAAAAGATTTATTCTTATAAGAAAGCACCTAGGGAAAAAATACAATACCGTAATACCTGAAAACTCAACTCTTCTGTGATTCTACCCTGAGACTAGGCATATCCATTTTATGTATAAACTTTACACTAAAAATACTTATATAACTTATATAATACTAGAACCACCTTTTTAAATCTAGCATGTTCTAAGTGTACAGTGAAGCCCAAACCTATGCTGAATGTACTTAGCTTGCAAGCAAGCACTGTTTATAATTACAAGAAAAAAAACCAAACACAATTCCTTCCAGCTAAATAAAATATTTTTACTGCACTAGTCCTTGATCTCTAAGTAGCACTTTGTTGTGTTAAAAAGATATTCAAAAAGAAAAAAAATCAAACACTCATAACTCATGAATATTTGCTGACCTCTTTCTCTGTATGTCTGGTTTCTTTGTGGCATTTCTGTTCCAGTATTCCAGTTCAGGTTACTATGACTGAGTAAACATGATAATTCATATGATACCTATCCTGTAACAGTCATTTTTGCCTGGGTCAAAGGTATAATTGCTGCAATGAGAGAAACCAAGTTAAAATGTAACACAATGAATTATAGAATGACCTGGATTAGAAGGGGCCTTAAAGATCACATAGTTCTAACTCCCTCTCGGGCAGGGAAGCCTTTCACTAGACCAGGTTGCTCAAGGCTCCATCCAACCTTGCCTTGAACACATCTGGGGCTGGGGCAGAAAGCAGAAGTATTACAACAGGCTAGAGGACACAATTATAGAAGAACTACAAAAACCCTGTAGTATTTCTGAATTTGCTTCATACTGCATGTTGTCTCCCTTTCCACTTCTCATTGACTTTGCATTTAGTATAAAACTACTGTTTGCTAGTAGCTCCTTTTGTTTTAGGTTTAGATAAATTTCATAAGTTTTACAAAAATTGAGGCTACTCCTAACATCTTAGCAGTTATCTAGTAATCTACTACAAAAAAAATTTTGCATAGTACCTTGTAACTAATTTGTTCAAAGTTGATATATTAAAATGTTAACACTACACTCAGACATATAATTTACCTAGGCCTTTGGAAGCTACAACTATCATAGGAAGAAAGTATTATATAAAAAATCCAATCAGAGGAAAAAACATCTGAATCATAAAGGAGTTTTCTAGCTTATGACTGACCATGTAAAAAGGCATATCTAAAGTTACCCACTAATGCACAGAATGTGAAAACTATGCAATCAAAATGAAGTAACTCTCAGGGACAAAATTCAAGCAACACATTTAATAAATATATATCATTGATAGTTAAAAATTATTCTTTTGATCATGCCATACTGAAATTTCTGGGAATTCATTAAGTATAAGCCTTATTACTAAGCCATTTATGTTTTTAATGACAGTACAGGTTTGTCTCGCATTCTGTTCATGATTCTTCCCTGAAGGAAACTTCTGCCACATCTCAGGCAGTATTTTCAGTTGTTTTTACAATTAGAATTTAAATTTTGTAGTTCAGAATGTGTCAATATATCATTATCATCTTACTTAACAATGTAATATATTTAAAATAATAAATCTTTCCAAGCAATGTTGAGAAAGTATAATCACCACCTAAACTTCCTTTCAATTGCCATTGTCTAATTATCATTAGGAATGAAATATTTACTCAGTATGTTATAATACATTAAGATGTGAAATCCATCTCAGGCCCTGCCGTAAGTGCTTTGCATAAAGCACTTTCCACAGAGGGATCATTGTTTAAGAAGAAAGTAAAAAAGGCAAAGAACCCTCCTAAAAGCAACTAAACAAACAAAACCCCAAAACACTCTGTACCACACACAACATGGTGTTATTTGTGGAAAAAATGTTATTTCATTTTTCTCCTAGCAACATGTATATCACTGATACCCCTTTGTGCAGGAAAAGTTCTGCTTTGCAGCCTATGTACTCTATGATGGCTAACTGTCCCTGTAGATTCTTTCTGTTTGTGATAAAACGTAGCTGGTGGAAGCAATTTTAGTTATTTGTGGACAGAGTATGCTCTAGTTAAAACATAGGTTGCATTTCTTCCATTTAAAAACCTAAATTGGTGGCATGAAAACCTAAGTTGGTAGAGTGGTCAGTGTACATTTACCTAATACCTACACTCAGAACTTGAATGAATATCTATGGAAGTGCAGTGTGCTGCATGTATCTTAAAAGATAGATCTTGCCAAGATACCATGTTGTATCTAACTGTGCAAGGGCAAAAAGAAGCCTGCAGTGTTAATTCTGGGAACTAACCTTTTCTCACACTTGCACCTTCCATTTTTCTTTAAAAACACTAAACTATTTTCTTATGGCTTTTTTGCACTGTTGGATAAGTAAGACCATTATTTATTTGGTTCAGCTAGTATGTTCTTAAATTTTGAATAGCATCAATTATCTGGGCAGCTGATTATTATTGTTTGGTACAAACACATTCCAAACCTAATGTTACGACTGCATCAGTGAATTGTGTTTCCCCAATGGTAAAATAAATTATAACACTTCATGCTCCTTGGTCTGAACCTCAGCGCTTCAACAGAGAATTGTTTCAATATTTTGAGGAAAAAAAAAAAGATTTTACCTAAAATCAGGTAGTTTAGGTTGTATTCTAAAAATACAGTCTTTGCCAAATCTCATATTTACATATATATATATATATTTATTTTTTTTAAGTGAATGTAACTCTAAAATCTACAGCTTTCCTTTGAAATATGGGCTGAACAGTAAGAAAATGATAAAAAATTATTTGGAAAAAATGAAATTGCTTTTAATTGAATAAGCATTCATGATGAAATAAATAAGTACTGCATCAGTGTTTATGGCAGTCCATTTAGGGATCACTAATTTTATTACTTTAGTTCTCTCTGGCAATTAAAAACTCAGATAGTTATGGCCAGAGCATGAAATAGTTGAACTGTTTTCCCTGCTCTAGTTTAAATCATTTTCACTGTAAGAAAAAAGAAAATAATTCAAGGAATGCTGAATTAACCGTGCACATAAATGCATTGTGAATATGTTTCCAATTTATTTAGATAAATATTTGTGTTATAAAATAATCCTATAAAAATGAGTAGAAACTACAGTGACACCAAATGTAGAGAACTCTCTCAAATCTTACATTATTTCCCTAATCAGAGAAATCTTCAAACAGAGTTTTCTTTTAAAACAGAAATATACCTCCCTGACCCCCCTCACCCTTATGCCCATGAATAAAAGTCCTATAAAAAAGAAAGAAAAATGACATCGGATTTATTTTATTACTAGCTTCCACAGCAAACTCTTGAGAAATCCAACTATGTTTTTCCCCAAACCAAATCCCCCTACTTCCCCTCCTAGGATTAATCCTAACCACCACAGGAAAATCCACCTAATTTGGCCTTCACCCATGACTACCAGCTGCCATAGAAGATCCCATCCCAGTCTCCGCCCCACTCCACTCCAATACCACAGTAGTTGTCAGAATTTTCCTACTAATCCATACTCATCCTATACTCCATAATAACCAAATTGCCCTCACCATATGCCTCTGCATAGGTGCTCTATCAGCATTATTTGCCACTACATGTGCCCTCACCCAAAATGATACCAAGAAAATTATTACTTTTTCCACATCTAGCCAGCTAGGATTAATGATAATAACAGTCGGATTAAACTTCCCCCAAAAAGACAGGAACCAGAAAAGAGATAAAGGAGAGATAAATCAATCATACTAGACATGGTTTAGAAATTCCCCCTTCCTGACGTTATCTTATTTGCTTTATGTCTTTAACACCTAAGGAACTACAGACACACACACACACACAAATCTGCCTTGTGTGATAACAAAAAAGTCTTTTGAATCAAGATTCAAGAAAGACTTTGTAAGTTTCCAGGGGGAGGGGATCACTCTAAAAGCATAATTCAAAATTGTTTACTTCAGCAGAAAGAAGCAAACCTGTTACATCCATTTATTAGAAATTAATTATTTTGTGGCCTCATTGTGTAGACTAGATTACATCATTATGTGGAAATTGGAAAGGTTAAATATTATAATTAATTATCACTTCATCATCTAAGAAAACTAAACCAATGTAAAAGAGTTAACTTTATTTTGAGAGGAAATTTGAAAGTATCATAGCAAATAATTAAAAGCTTATTTTGTAATACCTGACATCCAGTTTGCTAAAATGAAATACCACCTAACTGAAAACAGAATTCCTATCCATCATCTTTGAATATAATTTTCTGATGATAAGGAACAAGAATAACACTGGTGGGTTTCAGATCCACTAGGAGAGAGCATGAAGACATGCATTTAGCCATAGAATTGTTCCAGCTTTCACAGGGCAAGAGAAGCTGTTCCATTGAACACATAATTCATTTACTTCTGTGAAAGCACTCTGAGTTCTCTCCTGTATGCTATATGAAGCAAGATCTTACTTTGCATTAGTGGGAACACTTAGATGACATCACTGTTAAAATGTATCCATAAAAGAAATAATTCAGTTACTTGGCACTTATTTTTCTTTAATTGATTATATGTCTGAAATCTTATGCAGGTCTGCCATGGTTTCACTCCAGCCAGCAACAAAGCACCACACAGTCCCTCGCTCACTCACCCACCAGTAGGACTGGGGACCAGCATAAGGTCCTAAGCAGAAAAAAAACATTTTTGGTTTTGTTTTGGTTTTAACATCTTTTAACTTAGTCAATAATATTAAATATCTTGATGTTAACTTTTTCAAGATAAAGAGCATTGCATTGTCATTAAGTGTATGGGCAACTGACTTCTAACTGACATTTAACTTTTTAATGATAGCTGTTCATATACAAAAGTCAAAACATACATGCTACTAATTTTTTTACTAACATATCACTGCATCTTTTGTATAGTCATATTACATTTTCAAGGGCCTAACTAACTATAATATATTTAGCTTTGGTACATCATCACTCTATCATCTGCATAATAATGTCCTTAGTAATGCTGGTACATGTATTATGTGGCAACTGCAAAAGTCCTATAGTTTAATATCTATAATTTATAAATTATGAACAAGAGGGAAACTGTTTTGGGTAGGTTTTTTTGGTTTTTGTTTGCTTCTTTAAATTTCATTAGCTGATTTTTATTTTTTTACCCTATTATATCCACAGTGATCTCACATTTCAGAATACCAGGAAAACGCATCCAGGGACAAGATGCTACGTCATGAAATTATTTGTTGTATCAGACTATTAAAATCAAAATAAACCTTTGTCAATATAGCCACTCTTTTCAAGTAACACCTGCTCTTAACATGACTAACATAGCTATGACTACTCTTGTGACTGCACAAGTAATCATAATATTATATATATAATGATACTACTCATCTAATTGGAGATTTCATATGTTCTTCAACAAAATAGCAGGAAATGCAGTTGTTTCTGCATGAAGAGGCTATAATATTTCTGAGACTTTCATTGCTCCCTGAAGAAAAGATAAATTTCAAAATAATTTCTTTGATCTATACAAATGACTTCAACGATAAAACTCAGGCACCTGCAGAATAATTCTTCTGTTGTCACATCTCATTAGTATACCTGTGAACTTCCTCTCCTCTCAAGGGATCTCATTTTTTTTTGCTTGTTTGTTTGTTTTCAGATACATTAAATCAATAGAAGACTAAAATAAAATTTGGTGGAGGGATCAGAAAATTTAGGTGTTACTTTTATCTAGAAATACAAAATGTATTTGATTTATCATTATGACAGAGTCTCAAAAATGTTCAAAGCCAAGCACTTTAACATATTTCACTGATTCACATAAATTTCTTACATGATATAAACCAGTTTTTGCACTTGCATGCCATCTCTAATCATTGATGTTTTTAAAATGTCTAGAACATATTTTAGCATATTACTAATGCAGATTTCTCTGTAGCTTAAAAATTCTATTTTCTTGCTCCTGTCTTGCCCACTTGGGGCAAAAAATAAACTATTTAAATGTCTAAATAAGGTCTATTTTGCATTACCTACTGATCACGTTAATTGTTGGCTAAATGTTTACACACAAAATTATTAAAATTAATTAAGGAATATGCTGACAGTTGGTGATACACAAAAAAATAGCTGAAAACACTTCCTGAAGAGTTTGATTTTAGGTGCTCACTCAGCAAGTTCTAATGCTTAATGCATGTGGGGTCAATCTATGTCTACTCTGCCAACATGGTAGTCATCCCACAGATTGTATGTTCCCACCATTTACAAGAGAGGAATCCAAGAATTTCTCATATTAAGCAAGGCTGCAGTATGAATCAGTTATATTTGACACTAAAGAAGCCTACAGGCTACACCTACAGGTCATCTTCATAAGCTCAGCCAGTCATAAAAGAACTTCTTTACCGTAAATGATTTCTTCCTTTGAAAGGCCATTGAAAACTTGCAGAATAAGAGTTAACCTAATCATCTCTGTAAGTTAGAGTGGTACTATGTTAACATGTAGTGTGTGTAGGGAGCTGGGTAATTATGAGAGCTATTTAAAGAGGATAGAAAGTTGAGGAGGAATTTGCCAAAGGGAGCAGGAAGCAAATGTCAGTAAGACACTGGTGCTTAATACCAAAATCAAGTTCTATGCAGGGTGTCCACATTGAATCATATAGAATGGTTTGGGTTGGAAGGGGATCATCTTAAAGATCATCTAGTTCCAATCTCCCTGCCATATGCACGGGCACTAGACCAGGGTGCTCAAAGGCTCGAACACTTCCAGGGATGTGGCAACCACAACTTTTCTGGTCAACTTGTTCCAGTGTCTCACCACCCTCATAGTAAAGAATTTCTTCCTAATATCTAATCAAAACATACTCTCAGGTTAAAGCAGCTCCCCCTTCTTCTGTCATTACATATCCTTTTAAAAAGTCCCTCTGCAGCTTTCTTGAAGGCCCCCTTTGACTACTGGAAGGCTGCTAGAAGGTCTACTTGAAGCCTTCTTTTCTCCAGGCCGCACAATCCCAACTCTCTCAGCCCTTCTTCAAAGTAGAGCTCATTGGAACTGTTCTTTCTTGGCCCCCTTAGGTGCTCAGTGGGCTAAGCCCTGTTTGAAAGGAAGGCCAGAGAAGAATCTTGCTTAATGGCCCAGCAGTCACAGGCGTAAGGGAGAGCTTTACTTAAATGTCTCTGCTCTTCCATTTTCTTTTATAATGGCAAACTATTTATTAGGTTTGTAGAGCAGAAGAGTTTGTAGAGTAGAAGCAGAACTTCTTACTCAAATGTCTAGAACACTCACCTTCATTTGAAAGATTCAGTTTCCAGTCTCTATTTCCCTGAATATTTAATCATCTAAATAAAGGTGGGTCTGAGAACAATGGCATATGGTGAGCATGTTAGGTCAGGGGCAGGGTAACTTCAGTTCTAACGCACAGTGAAATAGCAGTTCTCTCGATGACTTCAGCCCAAATGAAAATAATGGAAGACAGATTCAAAAGGAATTAGAAGAAATATATATGTTCTCTATCAATAATTATGAGACTGGACTGAAAATCCAACTTAAATGAAGCACATACACACACCAAGTATTGTAAGATTCATGAAAAACTCTGGAAAGTTGTTAAGTCTGGTTGCAGCACCTGTGAAAGGTCAGTTAGCACATACAGTTATATTACAGAAACTTGTAGACACACTACAGACATACAATATTTGCATATAAAACAGACAACATGCACTGCTGCAGGCACACTACAGGTGGTAGGTATTGCAGCTATAGTTAATGCTTATCATGTAAATAACAAATTAATCCATTTCTAATTAAACATTCTAATAAAAATTCCTAACAATGAAATAAGCCATGCCATTGGATGGCTACTAAATTTGCTGTTTATTACCAAGTATGTGTGGCTTTCTGTAGTTGAGAAATATGAAGAATGTATAGCTCAGTATTTCTAACATACTAAATTGTTAGCCATCTTTTAATCAGGAATTGCTTGATTTGCTGTGTTATCTTTGTCCAAATAATGCAAAATTTTATGAAATACAGAAATAGAAAGCCATTTGAAAAAAAAAATGTGTCTACCAAATATTACAAAATATGTTTCAGAATAATGAACTTATCACTTGATTCAAAGTGCTTTGTGTTCACTTTAAAATAGAAAAATAAAAATAACTATCTAGTATAACTCACTTTTGTGTACAAAGACATACAAAGAACAATGATTGATTTCACAAGACACCCTGAACATTTACCTTTCTGCAAAACTTTTTCTGGGAAAGACAGTGATTTGACTGAGCTAGTTTAGGTGTAGCACAGAAAAACATGCATTAACACTACCATTGCTGTAGAAAGCCTGCAGGTAAACTGAGGTCTTCCATTCCCAGTCTCATTTGATATCTTTAACTCTGAACGCCGAGGGTAGATTTTCCAACACTAAGTTCTAGCATTGAAATGATCAAAGCTGTAGTAGTGTTTAGTGTTGCAAATCTCAATCTTGTCAACGTAGTATGCTTCTGTGGCAGTTCTATATCCAATAGTATAAGAAATCAAAATTTTGATTATTTGCCTTAGAATTTGTACTGTCTTTTCATAAAACAAGATGGCTTAGGCTGAGCAAATACTGTATGGATAGCAAATATCAAAACAAGGGAGAAATACTTTAGTTTGTTTTTATCTTTTGTATCTTCAAGCCTAGATTCATCCAATACTGAATGTTAATGGAACATGAATATTAGAAAAGGGATGGAATATGACAGTGCATATGGAAAATATTAGGTTTCCTTTTCTATCTGGACTTTGTCTCAACTGAATTCTGACTTGAGTGTTTTAAAGAGTTAGAGCTGAACAGTTAGAAAAGTGACAAACTTTACATATTGAGTGTCAGAAGTAATCTGTTATATAGTTCAAACAATTTCACTGCTGTTTATGCTTTTATTTTAATTGTATAGTGGTGTGCACAGAATTTGAGTTATGTGTCAGGGAGTTTATTAAATGCTTCTATTAGCAATTCTTCAATTTCATCTACAGGAAGCTCTTTTAAAATGTCTAAAAGCTCTAAAGTGATTTGGTATTCCTTAAAACATTTGGCAATTTGCAATTTTATTGTTTTGTTCATATAAAATAAAATTATATTAAACAGTTTCTGATTTTAGGGGTTTTCACTTTGGGGGTAGCCCATTTTTGCTAATTTGGGAGCTCAGCTTGATTTTACAGGTTTTCTTAATTCTCTGAACCCCCGCAAACTCTGTGAGTATTTGGGAACGCCTGAGTTCTAAAAATCATGCCAAGAAAGTCTTAAACAGGTTAAAAAGAGGAAAAAACCCAAACAAACCAAACCCACCACCAACAAAAAACAAAAACCAACCAAACAAAAAATTAAGTAAAAAAAAAACAGGGGAGGGGAATATCACATCAAAACCTTATCAGTAACTGAAGAAATGAAAATTAGAGGTTTCTCTTAAATCTCTGTGCTGCAATATACTAGGTTTTATATGCTGAGTCGTAAATAATAAAAAGGAGTTAAAATCCTATATTCTACCTTGTTCTTTCAGGAATAACATAAAATATTTTTAAAATCAGGAAGTCAACTTCAATGCAAAAATCCACTAACAGGGAGGTACATGGGCTTTGGATGACACACAGGTCTCTGCCCTCCCCATTTCTGAATATCAAAACAGAAAGGATGCATCAATCTCTTTACAGAATTTTTAAAACTTAAGAGATTTTAGGGCAATATCTGTATGACAATGAAACAATAATTAAACTGCAGGATCTTTGCAGATCTATGATTCTATGACTTCTTTGGCAGACTTTTACAATTTTTTTTTTTAAACATAACTCTAGGACTTCATAGAAGAGCTATCTGAAAAAAAAATAAAGTGATCTATTTCCCTATAAGAACTTATGCATCTCTGTATACCTTTTCTGTTTTATGAATGATCTCTATTATTAAACATACAAATCCTTATATATTTATAACTTTAGCAAGACCACTTAAACCTGCCCTATCATATAATACTTAATTTTGCTTGTAGGAAAAAAACCCAAACAAATAACTATGTACCAGAGTATACTTACATTATGTATTGGAATATTTTTGACTTTCATTGTCTTAGCAAAATTCGGAAGGTTTTACAGATCTCAGAAGCTTCCTCAACATGGAAAACAGGTATGATTTTGTTCAAATCATGACAAAAAGGAAGTTTCATTACATTAGCAGTATAACACAAGTCTGTAGTGCTGTATATGTACAGACAAACACAAATCTGGTCTACTAGAAGTATTTTTAACAACTATGTTGTATTTGATAAATGAAGTTGCAGTAATCGGTTTCAGGATCTTATTCTGTCTATGGCACATCCAGTAACACTTTTGAATATGAAATTGTATATTTCAAAATGTCAGTTTGGTTACAGGTCCACATGGAATCCATAGTGATTATTGCTACTTTATAAATATAGGTGGTCTAATAAAATCAAAATAGTCACATTAAACTATTGCATCTTGTGAATTTCGTCAAAGTGCAGTAAAAATAAATAAAAGGATAAACATACAGCATAAAAATCTTCTGTATGAAGAATGATAAAAATAATTTCTAAACAAGTGGAAGGTTTCAATAATTGTATGACTGAGATCTACAAAGCCTTTTTACTCTCAAGTCTAGAAATAAAACTATTTTTAGTGATATTTGCGGGGGTAGATTTTTCTGAAATCAGTTATTTGAGATCTCAGCCTTTTCTTTCACTGTATCCATTGGAACATATTTTGGAAAGAAAAAAGATAAACATATAGGTAAAACTTGTTCACTATTATTTTATAAGAAGGCTTTAGAAAAATAAAAGCCCTTTCTTGCCCAAAACTTCAGCACTTTTTTTCACCCCATTACCATTTGTTTATGAAAGTAAAACAGTCTTGCATTATTAACATACAATTTATTCTGATTTTTACTTAATTACAATTCTATGGAAAGGGCCCCTGGGGAAAAAAAAGAATTTAAGGGGAAAAGAATACAGTCATCAGTATTTTTAATTGTTTTGACTGGTGTAGCTTTTGGACTAAGATCGGTGAGGTTGAATTTGAGATTCATTGGCACGAATCCCATTTCTGGAGTGCACCTACCAATGGCTACAGGCTGTTCAGAAGAGATAGGGGAGGAAGGAGAAGCTTAGGGGTTGCCCTCTACATCAAGAGGTGGATTAAGTGTGAAGAGTTGTCTCTGAAGAACATCCATGATCAGGTCAAAGCCTGTGGGTAAGAATCAGATCAAGGCAACAAAAGGAACCTAGCATTTGATGTCTGCTACAGATCAAGGGAAGCCTATTGATGCAGCTTTCTTCCTCCGGTTACAGAAGGCATTGTGCTATCAGGCTCTTGTCCTTCTGGGGGACTTCAACCACTCCAAAATCTACCAGGAAAGTAGCACAGCAAGCTGTAGGCAATCCAGTAGACTCCTGGAATGCGTGGAGGGTAACTGCTTGAGCCAGGTAACAGTCCAACCAGAGGGGATGCAATACTGGATCTGATGATCAGCAGTTTAGGCAAGTTAATCTGGGACATCAAGATTAGAGGCAGTCTGGGCTGCAGTGATCATGCACCAACGAAGTTTGCAGTCCTGAGGGATAATTAATCTTGAGGGTCAGTTAAGGAGTAAAGTTAGGCCCTGAAATTTAGGAAAGCAAAGTTCAAACCCTTCAAGGAAATAGTCAGTAGGAATCACTAGGGAATAGTCAGTAGGATCCCCTGGGAGAATACCCTCAGGCAAAAGGGAGCAAAACTGAGCTGTAAGATTTTTAAGGAAGTCTTCCACAGAGCACAAGAGCTGACAATCCTGAAGAGCAAGAACAAGGGCAAGGTAGGTAAGAAACTGGCATGGTTGAGTAGGGACCTGCTGATCAAATTAAAGGGAAAGAAGCAAATGCATACACAGTGGAAAAAAAAGGACAGGTAAGCTGGGAAGAGTATAGAGATGAAGTTTGGTTGTGTAGAGATGGGGTCAGGAAGGCTAAGGCAAAGCTGGAATTGAACTTGGGAAGAATGCAAAAAATAACAAGAGGGGCTTATACAGGTATGTTAATCAAAAAAGAAGGTATGTCCCTGCTCCCTCTCCCCAAAAGACTGGTAAACTTGTAACAAGGAATGAAGAGAAAGCTGTCTCCATTTTCTTGTCTCCATTTTCAATGGCAAACTCTATTCCCACACCTCTCGAGTGGATGCACAGCAGTATGGGGACTGGGAGAACAAAATGCTTCCCCCTGTAAGAGATCAGGTTCAAGACCACCCGAGGAACCTGAATATACATAAGCATATGTATACATAAGCATAAGACCTGATGAGATGCATCCCAGAGTCCTGAGGGAATTGGCTGATGCAGTTGCAAAGCCACTCTCCATGATATTTGAAAAGTCATGGCAGTCAGGTGAAGTCCCAGGTGACTGGAAGAATGGAAACGTGCATCTTTAAAAAGGATGGACCATGGGATCTACCAACTTCTCAGCCTCACCTCTGTGCCTGAGAAGATCATGGAACGGACCCTCCTAGAAGCTATGCTAAGGCACACAAAAAACAAGGAGGGGATTTGAGACAACCATTACCTTCACCAAGGAGAAGTCCTGTCTAATCAACCTAGTGCCATTCTATGATGGACTGACTACATCAGTGGATAAAGGAAGGGCTATAGATATGGACTTCCGTAAAGACTTTGACATGGTCCCTCACAACATCATTCTTTCTAAATTGGAGAGAGATAGATTTGATGGGTGGACGGTTAGGTGGATAAGAAATTGGTTGGATGATCATATCCAGAGAGTAATGGTCAATGGCTCAGAGTGCCGACGGCCATCAGTGACAAATGGTGTCCCTCAGGGGTCCCTAATGGGAGCAATGTTACTTAGTACCTTCATTAATGCCATAGATGAAGGGATAAAATGCACCCTCAGAGCTGACATGAGTGTTGCAGGTGAGACACCTGAAGGACAGGATGGCATCCAGAGGGACCTGGACAAGCTCTAGAAGTTGGCCCATGGGAATTTCATGAAGTTTAATAAGACCAAGTGCAAAATGCTGAGTTCATGACAGTTTCATGACCATCTGATGTGATGGAAATAATCTATCATACACCATAATATCAAGTAATTTGTATCAAGAGGCTTTATTGCAAAAGCATATGGTGTGGTCTCATCACTCAGTTGCTAAAATACTGCATCTTTACTCTCTTCATATGCAGATTTCAAAAAGTGACAAAAGACTTGTGGTTTGACTTATTAAAGTAAGCCCTTGCTACTTACCAGATCCTTAGCCTGAATTCAGATCAGCAAACCCACTTTGTTTTCAATTTCATCAATACCTTTGCCAGTACTGAAACTTGTAACACTGCTGAATTTAATACAATCATCTGTGTAGTTTGCCAGGTGGCAGAGATTAAAAATGACCAGTCAACTATTCTGTTTCCATATGGCTTTGCTAGACTGTTCACAGAATTGTAACATCTACAGTCTGACAGTTCACAGTGACTCACAGATTTGCCTACCATTCAGTGCTCGCCGTCTTACTGAAGCTAAGCTTAAACTACACCCAAATCATGTTGACACTTGCTCATAAAAACATTCTCATATTCATGTGTAGTTTTATTAAATGAACGAACCTGCTACTGTAAGTAGTGTTTGTAGCACTAATTCACCTGAACAAGCAAAATGTAAAATATAGCATGTATCTCTAAGTTCTAGGCCTTATTTATCACTTTTCATAATACAAAGACTAGAAGATCAAGACCCTGTTTTACCATATCTTGGCTCTCCCCTTCCAAATTCAAACCACTATGACTTTGTTGCTGTTATGATCTTATCAGAAGCAGGCGTATCATATCCTATAGTGTAATAAAATGGCGACACACTCCTCTTTTAATCTTGTAAAATCATCCCATAGTTTATGCTTTCTTCCTTTATTTATTCCACTTATCTTTCTTCAGTAAATTTGTTTAAAAAGAAAAAATGGTCTCATCATTTAAATTACTGCTGACAATTCATTAAAGAAGCATATGTTACTAGTTCTTTTTACAACATATTCACGTCTCTGTACAGTTGAGTAAAATTTGTTGCATAGATTGATTTAAATACACTTATTCACTTTTACCTGCTGCCACAGTGTACTTCAAGGGTGGGCAGATGCAGAGTCAACTCTTGGTATGTGACTGGCAGCTGCTCTCTTTCCTAATGAAGAACTACAGATAACAGATGACAGAATATACAAAATATCTTGATCTAAATGAAAATAAAAGATTAAGGAAGCTAAATGAGAAACTAGTATTCAATACTCCATTATTGCCTGACTCTTCCCTTCCAGGAAGGAGAGTGACTAAGCTCCTAGTCACTTTTTTAGTCAGAGCGAGTATACCCACTGAGTTACCATGTGCTGCTCAAAGGCAAAATATAGATGTTTCTTAATACTTCAGTGTTAAACCAGATCCTGGTTTAACATAATTGTGTTAATCTGTGATCAGTCCTACTGTCAAATGCATGCAGTATTAAAACCTAAGAAAGTGAGGTGAATTGGACCCTCTGGTGTTCACCTCAAGTAATCACTACTGGACAAGAAATGAGTTGATAAGGTTGGTCTACTGATACTCAGGCATTTGTTGTTCATTGCAGTTGTAGAGATATCCACTGATTGCCAACATTTACAATACGCTCTATATTACAAAGAAGTACTACAGCATAAAATGGATATTGGTTAAATTTTGCTTCTGGTTTAGCTACATTTTTAAGTAATATTTTTATTGTCAAAATAAGAATAGGCAGCAGATGAAACACACAGTGTGTCTTGATAATGAACTCAAAATACAAACTCTAATTTTTTTTCTTTTATTCAATTAACTCATTGATGTTCAAGAGCCTATCTTTACCTAAAGAAGAGGATGCACTTCTCTTAAAATTTGAAAAAATCTCAAAACTAGTCTTTCCATCCATGTTTCATTTTCTTACTGAGATATATAGGGATTATAATTTTTCATCATACAAACTATTCTTAGTTAAAATATTTTAAGGGAAATGTCAGTTGATGGGATTAGATCTATCTATTCATTTTAAATCAGCTAGATAGTAATAATCCCTTATAGGGAAACATGGGGAAAAAAAATCATAGGGATTAGGAAACAACTATTAACATGGACAGAAAATTGCAAAATAAGATCCAACATGAAAATGTAAAAGAAAGAAAAAATACTCAGAAAGGAAAATTATGTAGGAATAAAAATATTGGAAAATACACAATACCAGAAGAAATGTATGCCCTTATAAAAAAGTCCAGTGGGATTTGTAGCTGAACACACTTCATTCTACATATGACTAATAAAGTAGTACACATGAAACCTGCATTTATTTAAGTGCACTAAGATGACTGGAACAATAACAGCAAAATGCCACTGCATGTATTTCTGTATGTTTTATAGACATGGCTTAAAAATACTGAATTTATATAAGTAAATTAGTGAGTCTGGCAGATCTGATGATATTCATATAATGCTAACATCATGGAGACTTTTCTTGACTAAATATTTAGTCAGAATTCAGGAAAAAAAAAAAACACCACAGAAATAAAGGTCATCAAATTCTGGGCCAGACCTGCATCAAAACAAGTACAGTCAACGTTTTTAAGTACTGCCATGCAAAACAATGCATCATAACAGATGAGAACTCACAATGACACAAAACACATCTGGGGAATCTTATTTTCAGCTATACTAGTCCTATGAAGTAAACACCTACTACCAATTGGGAAATGTTATGTTTTTTCCTAGAACATATCTTTTTGCCTAGCTTTAATTGAAGTCAATCCTCAAGCTGCAACACTGCTCTGCAATAGGTAGCAAAGCTCTTTAAGTCATGGCACTTGGCATTTTAAAAGAATGCTCTTTCACAAAGTAAAATTCTTACACAGATATACCTGAAGTGCAGAACAATGAGAGTAAAAACCTAAACTGATTTGGCCTTTTGAGGAATTTTGCTTTTTAGCCTAAAAAGTTTCTAGACGCACCTCCAGGCATGCTCCAGAACCATATTGGTTTTGACAGGGCTAGGTATATATAAGCTAAGTGTCTAGCTGTACCCTTATCAGTTTCTGGAAATCAGGTGTTTTGTCTACAAGGAAAAGGAAAGTCTTCTCAAAGCATTAATTCCAATAGAGGTGAGAAAGATTCAGTTCTCTGTCAGAGGGTTTTAAACACCATATGTCTTCATTCCCCAGTGATGACACACAAACACCATGTGTAGTCTACATCTAGAACCTTTATCTCTTGCTAAAGTTTGGATATTGTTTATAGGAGGTCAAGCTTATTTGGGCAAGAGAAAGAGCAAACACACAAAATATGGATGCATATGAGTCATCGGGCTATAACAGAGGCAAGAATGTAAGTGAAAGGGGATCTTGTTACATATGATCTTAGTATTTTATCCAATATTCAAATAAAAATAGGATACACAAATAAAAATAGACATGGGAACAGGAATCATAGTCTGAAATGTTCCTTTCCCACATGGAAGTACAGAGCTGTTCACAAATATTATTACTTTGGCATTTCATAATAACTTTAGCATGAATAACTTGGCAAACTCAGTGAGCTAGATTTGGATGTCATGTATCTGAAGCCTAATCCAAGCCCAACCCCCACTTCAAAACAATTTATAGTAGTAAATTAAATAAGCTTAATAACTAATGTAATCAGATCAAATTCAATGACCCAGTTTTTTCTTTATACTAGTAATATCTTTAGGACTAGCACTTTAGTGCATTTTATCAGGGAAAAGTCTTTAGTACATTAGTGAATCAGAGAAGAAATTGTGTTACCAGCTCAGATAAAGAACAAATAATTTTTTCATCTATGTTTGTTATGCACAACCTAAATTCTGAATGTACATCTTAAGGTGCTGCAGAGACCTTAGGAGGTGCTGAGGGATCTTGGCTAATTTGTGCAAACTTAAGTACACAGTTTAAAAATAATTAATCTGTAAAACATTTTTTTTTGTTGTTTGGTTTTTGGGTTTTGGTTTTTTGTTGTTTTTTTTTTTTTACGCCCCCAAAGGATGAGAACAAAACAGATGAATTGTAAAAGAGGATTAGTAAATTATTCTGTTTTCTCTATCTACTTAACCATGCTGGGTGGTCTGCCCCTAAAATCTGTCTTCTAGCTATCCAGCTGGCAAATACAAACCACTGTCTGCTGAAACTACATCACAGCTGTAGGAATGCCATGAAGGATTCTTTTCCTGCATATATCACATCCTAGTTGCTTGACCTGCTCTGAGCTAGGAAGGAAGATCCATTAGACAAATGAAACACAACGTGAGTTAATGTTTCACATACTCATGTCCATTTACTAACATTTTTTTTTTTTTCAAAATCTAGAAAATGGCAGTGAAATAACATAAGTACAAAAGCCAGAAACCTGTTCTGATCATTATACTTGTACTTCATCTGTGGTTTAGAGGAATCTGTAACAGTGACTGAAAGTAAAATGCCAAATTCCTTCACATTTAACTTTCACAGAAGTCTAAGGAATTGCACTGAAGACTAACATGGACTGTTCATATACTCAGCTTAGTTTCATCCTTTGGAATTCCAGTGCAATGAGATGCCCATGAGAGAAAGATTTGCTGAAGGAATTGAACGTCATATACACACATCACTTTACCAGTGTCCAGAAAACACTGTGCAGAGCTGAAAAAGTAAGAGCATGATGGTATAGAAATACCAAAGCACCTGGGGAATATACCTATTTTGAAGATTCCTTGGGAACAGAGAAAGAACAATATATACAATTTTCTTTAAACTTGTTATTTCTTTCTCTGGATATGAACTGAAGGCATTCGTTCTGCTAAGATAAATAGTTTGAAAACATTGACCAGAATTACAACAGAAAAAAGGTGGTTCTTAGATAATTCACATGGCATCTTTTAGTCATATGGGCTAATCTTCCTTGAGTAACTGGTTGCTGGGATTTCCATCCATTTTTGTTTCCTCCCCTTTTCTTTTGAGAATAAAAGATTGGTAGACAACAGCAGGCAGCACAAATAAACTACGAAACATGAAATCTGTTAATAATGACCACCAAAGCAATGCTGCTCTTCTGGCAGATAGACCAGATGTCCAGATAACACAGTGTGATTAATAAAGAGGAGCTCACAAGGACTAAGGTTTCACTGGATGCTACAACAGCAATGGCTAGTAAGGGAATGCTATCTTGATTTGATTGTGGCCTTTTATGTTGATCTTTCTGACTGGTGGTTTTATTAGTTTTTTTTTAATACCAAGAGTGGTAATCTATTATTTGCAGGTGCTTACTCTCTGCTTTGTTTGAAGTCAGCAAGTTATACTTCAGAGTTTAGCATTAAGTTTATACTTAAGCATTTTAGACCTTTATTTTTCATTTTAAATCACATTCAACATAAATAATTTCAGAGTGTACACTGATAATTTGTTTAGCCAATTTCTACTACTTAAAAGGTTAAGGTCAATTGCAATTCCATAAATCTATCTTATTTAGAAAATAATATGGAAAAGTAGTCTTCAAATAGACTGATTTAATGTAAAACTATATCCTTCAAGAGCAAACATGTAAGTATTCTCTTTATATTAGGAACACTTCAGTTACCAAAAATATAGTCAGGTCAGCTGGTACTTTCATTAACAACATGTTCTTAAAAAAAATTGCTAAAAGAGATTTATTTAACTGAAAAAGAGTCATATTGCTAAGCCTGATGAGAAGCTGAACATCTGTCATGTCCACAAGATACAAAATCCAATGTTGAATTTGGAAATTACCTTTTATATGCTACTATAGAAAAAATATAATTAATTAACATATAAGAATTTATTTCTTTTTAGATAAATTGTTCTAGGAAATTAAAATGAAAAGGAGAGATACAAAATAAACACTAAAGAATGACACAAGGAAGATTTACTAGGTGATCTTTAAGGTCCCCTCCAACCTAAACCATTCTGATTCTATGATAAGAAAATCCTTTCAAAGGTGGTGTAAAAGAAGTAGGTGTTTTTCAGGAATTATAGTATTAATGGATTAAATGAAATATGTTAAAGGAAAAACTCCCATTGACCGTCCTTATGAAAGTAAAAGCCGATCTACTAGTATTTCATGTTTTACCTTTGTAATGTTTTGTCACAACCACAGAAGGTTGTGCTAACCACAAAGTTACAAGCTAAGATGGAGAAACTATACAGAGTTCCACACTAGGTGATCTTGTTTTGTGGTAAAAATACAATCTCACAAGGCTAAAGATAAAACACAAATCTGAGAAAGCAGAAATATGTGTTCTAGTGCTAGACTCTGAGCTGGGTGGGCAGAACCCTTGGTCTTTGGAAATTCTGTATACTTTATCTCACCATTATTGAGCATATATTACTGACTAAGTCCTGGGAAAAGAAACTACTATGTGCCTGTGATTACAGCAGCCAAAGATGCAGAATCTTATATCCTAGCCTAGGAGTTCTTTGTTCATTTTACACAAGACAGTCACTCCAGCCTAGGAGTTCTTTTACACAAGATAGTCACTGGATAACACTTGGTGGTTTAGGCACCACTGGGTTTGTGGGAGGATGAATTTCAAGGGTTGAATCCCAGTATGTCTGTAGAGTTAAATTCTTTCATTACTGATCTATGCTGTCATAAAAGAAACAAATGGCTTAGAAGATCTTAAGCTAAATGAATCGGGGCGGGGGGGGGGAATTAAAAAAAGGAGGGGCAGAGGGGGGACACTGGAAACACATATTCTTAGAATCCTTGTTCACAGTTTTTGGATTTTGTCTAATACCAGAGCTTAAGGGTGTAGAAAGGTAGCAACAGTTTAATGCCTCTGTATATATCTGCCAATAAGAGTGTAAATGCTTGAAAGATTAGATTCAGCTGAGTTGTTTTGAGGCTACCAGTGACACTTAAATGATAGATGAGTACTTAAAGAAAGGAGATAAACAACTACATATCTTTGAAAAATCTTAGCAGTAGCTGGTAGATATAACTACTTATCATAACATAATTCTAGAAATTCCTACTGGGTTAACAAAGTAGCCTTCGAGCAAGAGATGTTCCTTGCTCTACAATTACAAATGTTCATATGAGGCCTCTATCTCTTCTTTCACAAGAATATTCTACTCCTTTTTATCTGTAAGTAAAAGATCTTGGCAGTTAAATTTCTTTTTCAATTTAATGATAAGAACTTATTTTGCATCTGCCACACCTAATTTCAAGCCTTTTAACTGTCAACTCATCAAAAAGAACAGGAGATGGTTGAATTTTTATTAACACACTAACTCATGTTACAAAAAAAAGTGAAACATGGTGACTTTAACAAGATAAAGCTTGGGTCTACATTGCATGGTCCTAAAAGACTTATCTTCTCATGCATGTAAGCTGAAAATATTCATCCAAAAAACCATAGAATAGAATCATAGAATATCCTGAGTTGGAAGGGACCCACAAGAACTGTTGAGCCCAGCTCCTGGCCCTGCATCCCAGAATCATACCCAACCCCAAGAATCATACCACGTGCCTTGAGAGTATTGCCCAAAGGTCTTGGACAACATTTCAAAATGACTTCTGATATCTCTGATTTTGAAAATTAGGATGTGCTACAATTTAACTAAAAAAGAATTTACTTGTCTTCCTTTATTTCTGGAAAGAGGAAGTGTTAGACCAAAGGTTGATAGCTATCTGTAGAAAGCATCATAAAATGTTTTTTTCTAGAACAATTAAATAATAGGAAAACTAGAATAACACACAAAGATTAAGGTATTTTTACTTTGTCTAATTATTTATTACATCAGATTAAAATATTTTATTTATGGTCACTACTACATTCATACTGATATATCCCCCTCATATGAGAACATGAAGGTTTATCAATAATAATTTGAAAGGTGTACCAAAAAAAAAAAAAAGAAACAAGGAAAGTCAAAATAAAACTAAACGAACCCACGACAACAGATGTTAATATAATGACATTTCAGAAAGTGTCCTTCTGACCTTACTGGTAAACCAACATGAACTATATTGAATGAGGATCAGGTCTGGCTAAACAAATAACCTGACTGCAATTTGCTGCAACCCATTAGCTGGTATCAATGCAGTGAAGGCCGTGAAAATTGAAACACGGTTCATTAACTGTGTGTGGGGTTTTGATAAGCAACCCTGATATCTGCGTTCTCTCTGATGACCAAGAATAATCTGCACTGCAGCAACCTGATGACATGTTTCAGTGCATAGCCTATTGACCACCTGCTGCTTAATATGCTACAGATGATACTTTAACAATCCACAAGAAGCTAGGAATAGACAGGAAGAAAAGCTGTTCATTTGAGCTTCAAATCTGCATTGCTGAAAAATCAGCAAGTTATTTGACTGAAGAAGTTAAGGATGGTTTAGTCCATAAAACACTTTTTTTCCCCTCCTGACCTTCAGAATTAAACTTTTACTTTCAAATAATAAACTACTAAGTGAATTACAGTGTTTCTACTAAAAACATAATTTCATCTGCTGGAGAAGACCTTAAGACAAGATTACTGAGAAGCCTGAGACTCCTCACTGAAATGCAGAGAGGGAGGCCAAGAGGTAGTGGTTATATATTTAAACAGGGGAATTTCTGAGGACATAAAAGGAAGAAGTACATAACTGTGAAGATATCAAGCACTGGAGCAAGTATCCCAGAGAGGTTCTGGAATCTGTCCTTAGAGATTTTCGAGATCAGCAGTCCTGATCAGGGCTCAGTCTGAATTTGTGGTTGATCACACTATGAAGCTGGATCTGACAAATGCTCTTCCATTGTGAACTGATTCTACGGACAAGGCAATGACAACTAAAGACTTCTGAAATTTTCAAATATTGTTTTGTAGATGTATAATCTACAAGTAGAGGTGTTTAATTTATCTCTTTTTTTAAAGGAACAAGGAAACATAAGCTCAATATACGTTATCTAGCATATATAAAAGGGATTCAATAATTTTTTTGGTCCTCCTTATTGCAAAAAGAGAAAGGTAGATTCCTCCAGAGACTAATTCAGACATGCAAAGTTTTACACAACGATATGCCTTTAGGTAACTGATTTCAAACTCTGTGTTGTTATGGAATATCAAGAAACTCTAATCTATACTTCAGTATTAAACCAAGTCCATTCAGATGACAAAGAGTAAATCAGAAATGGGCAGGATGAGTTTTACCTTGTTGATTAGTGGTGATGCAGTTAGCACCAGGTTTTATATATAAAATACTTAATTAAAAAAAAACCAAAAAACATAACCATAGCAAAGCTGTAAAATTTAAATTTTACTGGACGGAATTTGTAGCATTAGCAAGATCTTTCAGTCAATATCTCACTGTAGTTCTAGTCTTGTTTCCAAATTCTGGGAGTGTATATGCCCTTTTCTGTGTGCAACAAGTTAATGCCTGCTTGCAAAAAATGATTGCATTATTTTTTTTTTTCAGTTCTAAGGCTACTTAAAATTAATTATATAATGTTTAAGGCAAACCCTAATTTCTCAGGCATTTTTGGTTCCAGGAATATAATATATATATACATAATTAAATCTAACATATTGCTAAATTTATTAAAAATGTCTAATGATGATGACTGTAAATCAGTCTTACTATCATCCCTCCAACTCCTATAAGTTTCCTAAAAGATCCATGTTTTGTTCATATACCTGCCACCACTGCAAGCTTTTTAATATATCACTTACTAGTATGTTTTATTTGAAAATAAGTATTCTGTAAAATGGAAAACATTTATCAGTTTTCCAGAAAGAAAAAACAAAACCCCAAACAACAACAAAATCCTTCACATGTGAATGATTGTTTTCAAGATATTAAAATAAGCTACTTTTATCAAAAATTTAACAGGATCTCATGAATGTTCTAAAAATTGTCTTGCAAACTGGGCTATTTTTATACAATCTTTTTTACTACCCTTTATAAAACATAATTCAGTTCTGTAACTTGCTTGATTAACAAATGCTTTAAAATTGTGTGACCCTACCTCTTCTGAATTAGAAAGTGGGTTTTGTTTTTTTTTTTCCTTGCTTCTGTTATTTGTTTTGAGGAACACAACTAATGTTGTTACCTTTTTCTTTTCAAATATAGTTGTTTAAAAATTGCTTCTATACCATGATATTTGTTTATCGCTTTTAGGAAATCCTTACTCACACATCATAATAAATCACATCTATTATAATAAAGATAATCAAGACAGGTTTTTCATGGTGCTGCATGGTGGGAAGATGAGAGGAAACAGGTTTAATATAAAAGATATTCAAACTGAAAAACCTTTAATAAACAGTCTGCTTTCATGAAACTCACAGCTCTATTGTTCATCATGACTGGAACTTACATTCTGCAATCAAATTTAGCATAATCATCAGCAGTTTTATCACAGGACAATTAACTGGCACATACATAAAAACAAGGAGATGCAAAGCAAGAAACTGTCTTTGATTTGCTTCCATATAGAATTAAACTAAGGTGTAATTTGATCTATTTCTACAGTTAAGAACAGATTTAATGTTAACAAACCTAAAGGGAAATTCATACTATTTGTTTGTATTCTACAGACAAATCTACTCTTGAAATTTATTTTTTAAGGAATTTATTGAAGTTTATCTTACATTTTCCGAGCATCTATCTTAAGTACAATTGTTCTCCTCTAAATAATATATGCTATTCTAATATATTACACTCATTCAATAAAGGTTAACAGAAAAGATTGACTTGAAGTGCTTTTTACTCTCTGGGCCTCAACTAATATGTCTCTGTCACTGGATACACAGGAAAGCATTTAAAATAGAACTTGAAAACTACTTCCCAGATAAAGGCTTTTCCACCCAGTTATTATTAGTTTGCATCATATTACACTGAAAATCTCATTTTGAAGCTTTATGGCTAATACTTGGTTCATAACTCTTATATTTTTATTTAAAGTGAATTTAACCTTGTGCAGCATTGCAATGATTTTCCACACTAGAACCAGATGCAGCAAACAAAAACTCTAGAAGATATCTTCAAATAAACCACTGGAGTTAGTTTGTTATATTTAAAAAATACAATTTAAAAAATAGTTTAATCATCATTAAAATAATTATAAGCTTCATAAAGTGAAAGGTTATCCTTCTTCTAATTGCTACAATAATAAAGTTCCTGAATAAAGATTTGCAAAAGTTGATGTTAACACAGAAAGGTTTATTCCTGCCAATTTTATAACTTGGGGAGATAATGTATTTTACTCTTCATAATTAAAAGACAAAAACAAACTTAAAAATAGATTTTAGTGACATCTGTGCAATGGTCTGAAGGACTAGATGAAGAGGTACTAACTTCTGCACTGTGATTCCCCCTCCCATTATGTTAGGAAGCTTCACTACAGATTTAACAAAGTCTGAAAACTTTGCGTACAACTGAAAAGTTGTTGCCTAGTCTTATTATTAACTGCAAAAAGACAAAGCAAGAATGCCTTGAAAGCATCTTGGAAAACACTTTTCTTTATTTTTAGTAGCAAGTTTTTAAACATTGCAGGTAAAAATGCCTGTATCCATCCCAAAGTATAGGACCTATATATATATATATATATATATATAACTCTGTTAAAACAGAGAAATATGATACTGTTGTATCTCTTTTAGGAAGCGCAGTTTAAGCCTTCTTACTACACAGTAAAAAGAAATGGATAGTAAAGTTTCATTATGCTTTGAATCACTAAATATAATTCAGGAAAATAAAAGCATAAAAAACATTGCATCTTGCTCTGACAATCTTGTCAGACAAAATTATTTGAGTGGGAGAAATGCAAAGAATGTGTCTTTCAGATCACTGTGTATTCATGTAGTATAAAAAATTGTTCTCTAACATGTGTTTGATGAAACGTCAAGAAATATATATATATATATGTGTGTATATTCACACATATGAAATATATCACAGAATAGTTAAAAATAAAATAGACTTGGTAGAGGAGTTCAGCATTTTCTATAATGAAGACTCCAATGACGATATCTTCATACTTCAAAATATGAGTTTGTGGGTTTGTTTGGATTAGGGTTTTTTTGTTGTTTATTAATTTGGGGGTTTCTGTATGTTTTTTGTTTTGGTGTTTTGCTTTTTAGGAGGTGCAGGGGGCAGAGAGGTTGTTTCTACACTTGCAAAGTTGGAAACAAACTCATTATACAGGTATTGGCACACTCACTGAAGGAATATTGCAAACCACCAGTGATCAATTATAAAATTTTGAATAGTAAAGTTTAAAATGAGAGTTGAGAGAAAGTCAAGAGAAATGAAGAGTAAGATTAGTTACTCAACCAGTAACATGAGCTACTACGCAAACAAACTCAAGCATCTCATTTTCCATTCAGTAGCCAAAAAAAATGTAATTGCTGAAGAAGAAAACAGGTAGAAATATAAGACATGCACGTCTCTTTCCAAATAAAAGTATATGCTAGATACACCATGTGCTAAATAAGTTTACTAAATCCATGTAAAAGTTGTTGGCTTTTTGATGTCAAAGGGCAATGAGACCTTACTACTCTGCTGAGTAAGTGTGGGTCACATAAGTTAGAGCTGCCTGGAGCCAAATTGAAGTAATTTTTTTCTGGGATAAAAATCAAGAAAAAAGAAACAAACAAAACCACAAACAAAACAAAACAAAACACACACACACAAAGACAAGCATATTGTCTTCCCTGTTCTCATATCTGCCAGGTTTTGTAAAACTGTTAGAATATAGGATACACTGGTAAAAGCACGTTTTCATAAAATAAATTTCTACCTCTTACAAACTATAGGAAAAATAAGAATAAGATAAAGCCAACAGCAGTATGTAACCTATAAACAACATGCAATCAGTTAAATTGTTCATTAATCATTAGTTCAGAAAATCATATTAATTACATAGATCTCTTCAACAGTAAATAATAGGTCATTTCAGTAAATGAAGACAAAAGTGCAGAAAAAAGTCTATCTCCATGTTTCTCTTCAAAAGAAAATAAAAATTGGCTTTGTTAACTGATGACACGAAATCTTTAATGACTTAGCCTCACAACAAAAGCTTAGTCAACATCTGGCATGATATTCTACGCTTAGAAGTCTCAGTCTTGACTGACTAAATTTAGGCATGAAGCCAAAAGACGCAGTGAATCATTCTGCATCTCATCCATCTGATATTAGTACATCAGAAGTTGGGGGGAAGAGAGAAGCTGTTTGCTTTAAGCCACCTAAAAGGCATGGAACTAAATTGAAAATTCCTTTGTTACCACAGTCATATTTTGGTTAACATTTAAGCTGTTGTAACTGTATATATTAAATAACTAATGGTGTATGTTAAAGATAGTTCTATATGTTAAATGCGATCATACCTCAGTGAAGAGGTCTCTTCTGACAGCAGTAGAAATATTTTCTAGTAATTTGAAAAAAAGCACAGTGAATACTCACAACAATAAATTCATTCAAAGAGAACGGGTAGATATTGTTGGACAATTACTTGATGTAATCAAAATACCAACCGCCTTAAAGAAGATCTAAACATTGCTAGTACTAACATAACAACGACAACAACAAACAACAACAACAACACAAACAAACAACAACAACAACAACAAAAAAAAAATAAACCAGTCAGATTACTTATAAGATATTCAAACTTATTTTAGGGAAATTTTTTCCTTAACCCATATGTTTCACCCATGTTATTTCCTCTTATAATGCAACCAACTGTCAAAATTAAAACAATTACAGAAGAGAAAGCCTTCTGCATATCCAAGTCTTTATTTTTCTTTTGTAAAGGTTTCAGTTTGAATCTGAGAGTACCCAAGTAAATTAAAAACACAGCTACATAATTCAAATCTTGTTTATGCTATTAGGAGACCTGAACAGTTCGAGTTACAGGTGAAACAGCAGTAACTTAATAGTGTGTCTCTCCAACAAAAGCAAGACCTGAGTAAACAACATTTATGTTACAGTCCGTCAGTAGTTGTCTTGCAATTCTCAGAATTCTTGCCTGTTAGATATTAAATATTTTCGACTGAAAAATGGCATGTGCTAAATGTATCAATGACATATTATGCTTGAGAGTAATTTCTGTAAGCAGAAAACAAGCTGCTAATATGAAATTATCTCAAAACATCATAACCATTTTATACTTTGAAGCAATACTAGGATTTATTTCTAAACCATACTCCTCAAGTATTAAGACTATAAAGTGTACATAGCATGCTATCCTCCACAGTGAGGAGGAGCTGCCCTGTGAAAGATACTGTAAGCAATCTATCACCCTGTTCATATCCCTTACTACTGGGAGATAATAAAAGGATCTGCAGCACCTTTTGCTGTCATCTCTACTAGCAGTTGATAGATCCATTCTTTAAGTATCATAAGCACCTGTGCAACAGCCCTTCCACTGGTAGCTTCATGTAAGGACTTTGTTTTAAAGATATGACAAAATTAAGTTAAAAGTTAATTCATGAAACTTTTGCCATAGAAATATTACTCCACAAAATTATAAAAATATAAAAAGAGTGCATTTTGATTTTGATTCAGGATGAATTTCAGTCCTTGTTTTTCAAACTTTGAAAGCTGAATTTTCAATTTAAGCACGTATTTTGAAGCATGACTTGAATTATATATGTGGATATGTATATATACTGGGAACAATTTCAAAAGTCAGCATTAACTAAGATTCATTGCCTTAAACTACTTTGTTACCAAAATGGGACGACTTTTTGCAAATGTTGTCATCTAAATGCAGACCATCGCATATGCTCTTTGATCTGAACACAAAGATTTTAAACACTAAGACAGACTGGAATGTTTCTCTACCATTCTTTAAGTGTATTAAATCTTTTCAGCCATTTTCATGTTTAAAAACTTAATTTTCTACTCGAAGAGCCTAACTGACTAAAAATGTTACAATATACTGGTTGAAGGGAAAAGTAAGTCTTTTAAATGTATAAAATCACCTATAGTGTGCTTACTCCCCCTGAGATACATTAAAGAGCTAAAACTGATAAAGTAAAGAAGTGGATTAAAAGTAGATTATGTAACAGTACAATATTTTGCTTCCTACTTTGAAGTAAGAGGTGCTTTACTGATCAAATTACTTTCGATCACAGATGCAATCAAAAATTTTTTAACAAAGATTGCTCAATAACTTCAGAAATACTTCTGTATAGTATCCATTTCATTGGAGCATATTCATACTGACTTTTATGAGCAGTCCTTCTGTTTGTCGTAGGATTAAAATATTAATCTGTTTCATAGAATCACAGAATGGCCTAAGTTGGAAGGGGCTTCAAAGAGCATCTAGGTCCCAACCCCTCTGCAACGGGCAGGGACATCTCTCCCTATACCTAGTTGCTCAGAGCCCCATTCAGCCTGGCCTAGAACACTTCCAGGGATGGGGCACCCACAGTTTCTCTGGGCAACCTGTTCCAGTGTCTGACTGCCCTCACAGTAAAGAATTTTTTTGTAATATCAAATCTAAACCTACTCTCTTTCAGCTTCAAGCCATCCCACCTTGTCCTTTCACTACATGCTCCTGTTTGTTCTAAAAGAAAAATCCTATGCCCTTAAAAGTGTTGGTATTTTGTCAGTCTTATTCTTCCAGAATAGATTTTTAGTTTGTATTTTTATAGGTTTAGAAGTACATCTGAAGTATGTTTTAAGAAAGATAAAACTAAGTTATCCTGACATTTACTTTTAATGAACAAAACATATTGAGCTCTTGAACCTTTTCCTTTCAGGATGTTAAAAAAACAATAATAATTTCATAGTTCTCATGCAGAATTTTTCAAATCTCTCACCACTTTTGTCAAATCCTGCATAGTAAAATTATGAGCTTCTGAACGTGCAGTTCGGATATCAGGATTCCCATCAGCTGTACAAGAAACCGATCTACCAGAAATAGAATTTCATTTCTTTTGCGTATTATTTCCTCTGAGTTAATGCATTTTGTATTCTTTTCTGTATTATGTCACACCTTCAGGTGCAGAATGATACTTAACGCTACTGACTCCCATAAAAGAAGAAAAGAAGCTTCAAATTAGAGTTTGTCTATTTCCTGTGTAACTACTTTAATAATCATTCAGTGCAAACAATATATTACTATAATTATATAAAACTTGGTTTTGGCTACCATTCTCTTCCTATAACTTTTTAATAATCTATTTTTAAGGAAAAAAAAAATCTCAACACCAGAAATGCACTTACCATAAGCAAGTACAAAACTCAATGCCATTGTCATCCCCTCCATCTTACTAGCATAACCTTGAAAAACTGAAGTACTGTAGGTGTGTCTAAAGTTTTATATTCCCTAGTTCTGGAGAGGTCATGTATTTTTTTTTGTTTGTTTTCCCTGGTTAGTTCATTTAGCTCTTTAGGGCTACCTTCACAAAACACAGAGCTCTGAATTTGGAAGTCTGCTCTTGATGGTTGCCTGAAAAGTATACAAGTATTTCTTCTTCTTCCTGAGTCTCCTACTAGCTTTAGCTCCCATGCCACTGGCCTAGTTTGTCCTACTTCATTTAGATACACGTACTTTTACTTATTTCCCATAACATTACTTGTAATAAACTTGGTATTAATAATACCATTTTCAGAAAGACCTGGCTCAGTTTGGTACTTTTTCCCTTATGTATTTTAAATATGACCATCATTTTGATACAAAGGCTTGCATAACTTCTAAAACTCTTCTTATACGCCCTGAATGAAATGAGAAATGTCACTATTACTTCGCACCTGTTTCAGTAAGGGAGGAAACACAAAGGTGTAAGGTAACAAAATTGTTATCCTACTAGTAGATGCTAGAACCCCACAGGGAGTTTCAGGTTAATTACTAATGTCTCACTGGGACAGCTGTGGCTGATTACACTCAACACTGGATAAAAAGGAATATTAGGAACAATATTCTCCTGCAAGTCCCAGTGGTCTGGATACAGGTACTGAGGGCGTGAATTACAAAAGTTGAAACTTACTCAAACTAAGGCAAAAGGCTTGAGTTAAAATTCTTGTGTAGCAATATTTGGCACTGCCTTGTTGGAGCCAAGAACAGTGACAAGCAGCACAACTTTTGTTCAGGGATGTGAAAGAGCCCTGCTTTTCTGTAAGCAATGGTAAGGAATATGTTAAAGTATGTAACTATAAGCAAACAACAGAAGGGAATGCTGGCTCTGGTTGAATCTGGTTTTAGGGTTGAATCTGGTTTTCTCACAGCATAAGTTTTGGCTCAGCCCATCCTGTTTTTGGTTCTGTGGTCAGGTGTTTTAGCTAGAAAATAACACATCTAAAACTCGTTTGTTGGCAGAAACCAGCTGCAATTAGTTTCTTTCAGTGAAGTTATGTGCTTTCCTGAGTTAATAAACCTGCTTAGTTCTGCTAATAGTCTCTTTGAAATTGCCTGATTTTAGAAACTGGCAACCACAATGGTACAGTTTACCTAAAACCATTTGTAGAGATAAGTAGGATTATTCACTTAAGCATGCAGTAATCTCAGGTACAAATTGGTGATTGCTGTTGTCTTACAGTTCAAATTAAAAAAAAAAATTATTTGATATAAACCTTTTTTCTTATATGTAAATGCTTTCTCTCTATATATGTATCTAAATACACACACATACATGTTACACGTGGACTCATCTGTGTTATAAGCAACTCAGTTAGAAGTCTGCATGTGTAAGTCTTCATCTACAAAGTTCTGAACAGTTTTCCAAGCCTGTTTTTTCCAAGTCTAATTTTTATATTAGCTGGCAAGAGAAAAACATATGGCCAAAAAATAAAAAAAAGGATGAAAGCTTCATCCCACATCTCATAGATACATGAAAAGAAAAAAGTATTAGAGCATTGTCTTGGTGATCACTGATTCAGGCTGGTGGAAAGCTTGAACTGCAAAGCATTTTGTACTTAGAAACTTGGATTATCTAATAACCCTGAAAAAAAAAAAAAGGACAAAAAGGAATGAACTGCCTGATCTTTTTCATCTTCAAACCCATAAATCCTGTCTGTGTCACAACAGAGATGTAGCCACTGGCTTTCCTTCTATGGCAATGCCTTTAAGTTGGAACTCAACAAATTTACAGCATGAAATATACAACAAAGCTGTCTGTGAGAGAATGGGGCTGTTTAGTGGAAGACCTCTTCCAGCCCCTAGAGTCTCTATTTTATGAAAAAAGTGAACCTCAAATATAATAATTTTTACTAGGATATTTGCATGTAAAAGCATTTTTACTGTTGTAGTTTCCTGCAGTAAAGCTATGCAGCATGAAAGAAATGTTTCCTACATCTTTTGAGAGTATTCTTATTCCAACATGATTCAACTTGTGTATTATATTGAAAATAAAAATTAGTCATGTTAGAGTAAGTGTCATTGTTAGATGAAAAATTTACAAAAATCTGAGCTTTAAAGATATATTCTGAATCTGATATCATTAACAAAGAGATCTGGAAAACAAAACAAAAAAAAAAGAAAAGCCTAGAAAAATAATTTAGAGGATAGAGTTTCCTTTGCTCTTTTTTCCTTTTTTTTTAATTCCTCCTTACACACAACATTCCATTGTGTTACATTAATTTTTTTGTAATCAGAACAGAATAGGGTAGCTCTAACAGGAAGAGATAGACCTACAATTGTCATCTAGTCCAACCAAAAGTTAGTTAAAACATGTTGTTAAGGGCATTGTCCAAATGCCTCTTAAACACTGGCAGGCCTGGGGCATCAACCACCTCTCTGGGAAGTCTGATCCAGTGTTTGACCACAGACACTCATTAAAGAAATGCTGCCTAATATCCAATATAAACCTCTCCTGGTGTAGCTTTGGGTCATTTCCATGCATCTTGTCACTGGACTCCAAGGAGAAGAGCTCAGCACCTCTTCTCCTCAAGAAGCTGCAGACAAGTTCTCCTGTCAGCCTCCTTTTCATCTAAAGATGCACATTAGGGAATGATCCAGCAAAGCAAAGCATCAAGTGATCTACTACATCTTACATATAATAGTACTTTCTCATGGTAGATTTGGATAGGACAGTTAGAAAAGAAAAGCTGTTATCTTTATGTTACTTTTTGCTCTGAAGTTTTAATTTTCAGTGTTCTAAACCAATTGGGAGAAAAACCCTGTAGAAATTATTTTTTTATAGATGTGTCCATTTCATATTAGTGGTTTGCATGACATTTTACTATAAGCCAGGAAGCCACCATGCAGTGATATAAATATTTCTCCTGCAGTATGTCCTGCTGTTTTATTTCTGTACCCCTGCAAGGCTAATAAGCTACATGATATATTATTATCACGAGGTGATGGTAACACAAGGGACCAAAGTATTTTGCCATTTATTATACTCAAAGCCAAATAATTTCCTTTACCATTAGTATAATCAAATATTGACTACAAAATGTTTATTGAACAGGGAAGAAAAAAGCTCAAAGGATTTCCAAAACTACAAAGCTATCGGAGGTAACTAGAAATTACAACAAACATTGGCTTTCTAGAGAAAGAAGACATACTATAAATTAACAGGATTTTCCCTTCAGTTTTTTTCACATAATATTAAAAAAAAAAAAAGGAAAACAGTACCAATATTATACAATGTAAAGTTAACTCTAATAATTACGTCATTTGTCAATAAAACAATCCACATTAGTAGTGAAATGCTGTAAGAGAGGAAAAAAAAAAGAAAGCATTGGAAGTCTTAAGACCTCAAGAGTATGCATACTGAAAAAATATATACTAAAAATATATATATACTGTATGCATTATTTCTGATATACAAAGGAGAAATAATTTTTTCATACATAGAGTTCAATTCTGGAGAAATGAATGATTTAAATCATGTTTGACTAAAACAAAATTTCTGTAATTTCAGGAAAAAACCCCCTAACAAGTAAACAAAACAATCTAGTTTTAGAATCCTGATATCTCCTAGGAATTTTGGCTTCTTGTAAGGAAAATATTTTTCTTCTTATTTCCTTTTTTTTTTGAGTTTTTTTTGTTGTTGTTTGGTTTGTTGTTGTGTTTTTTGGGTTTTTTTTCACTACCTCTATTGAAGGATTAAAAACTACCACCTTGAGTATAGGAAAGTCTGGTAATGTAGTATTTTTATATAAATAAAAATGCAGAAAAGTAAGTGAGATTTCATCTACATGAAAGCAGTTATAACTCTTTTACTGGGGATGTGATAAGAAGTTCCATGAACAGCTACATAATGATAGAGAGATTTATGGTAAAGATGCACTTGGAAGGGAAGTGGAATCTGGACTCAAAGCACTACCTATCACTTAAAAAATCTAGACTATTCTAATTCAACAGATTAGACAGAATAGAAAAACATTGCAGCGCATAACAAAGTACTTAAGTGCTTGAAATAATTAAAATCGATTTTCCTTTAAAAACTGCATAAGGAAGCGTTTAATGCAAATTTTTTACTTTTTTTGCAGTATGGTTATTCTTAGCTGAACTTAACCTTTAAATGAATGTAAAATAAATAATTTAAAATGCTAGATTTTTGACACTTTAAAATGTAGAATAAAGTTAAGTATAACTCTAGCATAAATATAAAATGCCCTTTTCATTCTTTCCCACTAAAGAATCTCATTTATTACAATTAATGCTGGAAAGTTACTTTTGTTGAAATCATTCTCACATTAGTGGTTATACTGTTGTCATATAATTATCTCCTGCAAGTTTTTTTTTAAATTTCTTATGACAATTAAAAAAAAATAAAGTGATACAGCTATGTTGGCTAATATGTTTCTGGAAAGTATGCAGAAGACACAAGATCTGTAAGCTTATTAAAACCCCAAACTGAAACAATAATCTGCTTTTCTGAAGCATAAAGAGGCATCTTCAGTAATATACATCTTCACTAATGGCACTGCTTCTTGCTTTGAACTCAAACATTATTAGGGATTAGTTTGCTGCTTTATCAGAAAGCTTAAAAGAGTGCTTTTGAAGCATCTACAGGGATAGTTTAATGTTGTCTTAAATTACAATGTTAGCAATTTCTGCATGCCTAAGAAAAGGGTAATTATTCCTTAAGACTACTAAAACATTCAGCAAAATAAACCTGCGTTACATTACTAGCAGTAGCACTCCTTTATATTATACTAAAGATGTTATTGTTCAGCAGATTGTTTTTTCCCAAGTACCCAAAATACAAGCACTTCTCCAGATTCTGGAAACTACCCCACTGCATGAAAATTCAGGGAAACTCAAAAGAGGAACGGCCTTTCAGGAATGCTGCTGGAGCAGTAGAGGCATTTTAAGCTTCTTTCCCCCTGCCCCACATACCAGATGTATTGTTAACAACACAGAACCACTTGCGAAGGGGGAGCAGAGGAGAGCAACAGCAAGGCTTGGGTCAGAGCAACTCTATTAGAATTAAGGGTTGAAAATTGACTTCTAAAATCAACAGGATATGCAAGTAAAGCTTTGTTAATTTAATACAATTCCCTCAACTCTGAGGGAAAGTATTTACTTAGGATGAATGCATGAAAATGAATGTATTGGGCCATATCAAACTACTATAGCTACTTTTCCTTCAGTTTTATTTTTTTTTCCTTTGTTGACAGATTATGTGATTGCAAATTACAATATAGAGATTCTTGATATACTGGGCATAGTCTGGGTAAAGATTGAGCTTAATCAAGCTAAAAGGTGGAAGGAACATATCTGAAATTTGCAAGCTCACAGCTTTAAGAAGCTCACATATTTATACAAAGAATTTCCTATTAATTTTATGAAATGGATTTTGCATCTGTTTCATAAAGAATTTTTTTTTTCATTGTTTCACACTGGCTGTGACAGAACTGAAAGTAGGACCAAGACTCTCCAGCTCCCAGTATCTATTCTCAATCATGACTTAGAACTCTTAAGTAGGACTCAAAGGTGGAAACAGCTTATTTCTTGCTGATGCAGCATGATGCAACTGCATCTCCTGCAAAGATAACTATTTGGCTACCTGAGTTGCTGATTAATCACTGATTAATGGTTTGCTTACTATTTGAAGATAGATGACACTTTATTGACTTTAAATAATTGTCCAACTTTTTATTTTTTAAAACCTGTTATTTCAAGTTATTCAGTATTTCAGAAGTATTTCTGGTTTCTTTCATTCACCAAAGCATCTTTGCAAGACAGTTCTGCTAAAATGATGAAAATAGTTCTCTCTACTTAGCTATAGCAGTAACAGCAAAGATTTCAAAGGCTGCCCAAGTTCAGATCTCAAAGATTAGAAAATACACTAAAACTTTCATAAAATCTCTTACTTGCTAGAAAATTGGAAAGACTAAAGTAAATAGTTCTCTCTGTGCTTTACTTAAAAATAATTTTAAAAGTATCCCAAGGATGAGAGGCTTGTAAGGCATAGACATTTTCTTATTTTGCCATATTTCCCATGTCACAATACATCACAACTCTCACTAAGGTCAGCAGCATTTTATATAATGCTAAAAGGAAAAAGTCATATTATTTCATAACTGACTGTACACATTGCTGAGTGATTGAACATAAAAATGTAAGGAGTCTTTTTCAATAGACAAAAGACATTAAAGCAGGAAAATTTCTAAATATAATTATCTTTATTGATCATCTCAACAAACTACAGATTTTTCTTCTCTGCTTCCCAAAGGAGTTTTTTGTTGCACACACAGAAGAGCCAGCTTGTACAATTCTGTTATTTTTTGCTAAAGTCACAACTCTGGAAGTTATGAGAAAGCCATACACAAATTCAGGGGTTAAGAATGAAGAAAAGAAGTATGGAAAAGAGATATGAAAATATATGCAGTTAAATAAACACTATCATAAATTTGTATATGCATATATTTTGTTTTGAGGTCAATCTATTGTTTGTTTTTCTTACGGGGGCTTTCCACGAATTCTGACAGTAATAGTCTATTATAAATGTGAGCAGACTGAGACCTGTAGGATTTAGACCATGTGTTCTAGCAAACACTGAGCATTTGGTCCACAGCATCGGTAATCCTGTATATAAAATATAACAGGTTTAAATACTTGCTACAATTCTACATTCCCTACTGATAGCATTAGTTACAAACTACTCATTCTCAGCCCATAAATAATGGTTTGCCTGGCTGAATAGATCCAACTCGCAGTGTTTTCACTATGTCTCACTATAAAGTGCTAGTTAAGTGAAAAGCATTTGCAAAATATAGAGCCTTAAGGATGGAACTATATTTACCTCTTTCTAATCATTGTAATTCCCTCCTTTACACAGTTGTTACAGTAGTGTGAATGAAGTTTTAATCTATTTTCTTACAGTTGAATCTCAGAAATACTGTATGCTGAAATATTTTATCCCTTATGCAGACTGTAACTCCTGTGGAAAAGGAAGAAACTATTGTAGCATTGTGTAATAGAAAGTTTAGTCCTGTGTGAGATGTGGATGGGCAAGAATAACTCAGATGTTAACTGTTTACATAAACTTATTGTTTTACTGTTGTAAATTAATAACCCCTCTAGGGTTACTAGTGAGCAAAATGATGCAAGAAAGTCCCAGAAAGTCCTCTCAGTGCTCAAGACACTGGAGATTTCAAGACCAGATTATGAGGCATAACACAGAGATCCTCTCCTCTCCAAGAATACGTCAGCGAACACAGAAAAAAATCCCCAAAACTTTAAAAGGGACTTTTAAAGGGGTTTCTTCCTGTTCGATTACTCTCTCAACACCTCTTTGGAAACTATATTGCATACACCTACATGCATATATATATATATATATATATATATATATATATTTCTATAATCGGAGAAAGATGGGATTATTTTTCAAAAAGGCAATCAAGGCACTGGGCAAAGCATACCACAAGTTGGTTTCAAGAAATGTTTGTGAGAGAAAACAGTGAATCAATATAGTAAAATATAGGAAAAAAAGTTTCTTTCTGCAGGAGATGAGAACTGGCTGAAAATCTTGAGAGTAGAAAAAACATTTGTTTATTTCATTCTGTTTTCTACCCTTTCTTGGCATAGAACAACTGACAATATTTTCAGCTAATAGAGTGCAAGCACTCCTGAGTTCCACTGCTATAAAGTACCATTACTTCCCAGGAGGCAACAGTTAGCATTGCACATTGTAGTAATATTAAAAATCCTCTTTATATTGAGGTGATCTGAATTTGTTCACTTAGGAGCATTTTAAATGAGGTTAATATAAGTGCTAAGAAATATAGTTACCAGTTCTGCTATGAAGCTTATGCCCTGACTAGTGTCCTTCACTACAATTATGTTTGTATTATGTTTACACAATTATTAATATTCACTACAATAGTGAAACTATTTTAATCCATTGCTGAAATTCAGCCCTATGTGGATTTTCTCTTTCCACATAAACCTAGTGCTGATGGGATGTGGCAGGTTGTAAGTAGACAGAACACCCTGTCCATGATAGAAAGCCAGCCAAAACAGTACCATGTGACAGCCATTGCCATTCAAAGACTAATGAACTTTGTATCAGATCCCTTTTCTTTAGCTGTTCTTCACTATCCTCTGTCCTTAGCTGACAGTCTCAGCCAAGATGCTATTTAATGTTTGTGGGGGCATGACCACCTCTTCAGTAGGTAATATTCTTGAAGTGCTAACTCATTTTATATAAGGCACTTGACTGTCACCTCAGAGTAATGACTTTGTATCACTACTGAACTGGGCTTGATTGAATTCTTTTACTATTTATCTTCACAGTAATAAACAAATTTGTCTTGTCAGTACAGTTTGTTTGCTTAGGCCCTTCTGAAGAAGCACCTTCTAAAATTCAGTTACATGTATCAGGAAAAACAACAGTACTGGACAGAAAAGAACAGTGGTAGAGAAAATAGTTGTATAACTTCCTTAATTCCTCAGTTAGTATAGCATTTATCAAGAAACTTCAACGTAAGGTCTTTATGTTTTGGAGAAGTTTCTCCACTTAAAATTCATAGTATGAACAACGGCATGTGAGACTACCTGGTAAAATCTGAAGGCAATTGTTTCCTTTTGAAGAGAAAAGCAAGAGAAAAATATTCACTTATCTGAACCTTTGGGGGCATCCTGGGCTTTTTCTGCATTCTCTCATTACTGCTTGTGAAATTAGATCTGACTGTGTCTCAAGTTTCTGTATCTATTCTCCTGGCAAGTGAGCTATGGCTCTAAGGAACATGCTTAGGAACGGTGTGCTGTGGCAGTATAGAGCCTGTCCTCTGTACTGCATTTATAAAATCTAGGATGTATTTTGACTTTGACTCACAACTATTTTGCTTCATCATGTCTGTTCATGAGCCAGCTTCTTATGCCACTGTTATTTCCCAAATTTAATTCTGCAGATATAACCATTTCCAGTATAGGAGGAAACAATGGGTGGGAAAAATAAATTCTACTTATGCCCTTCGCACACTCGGGTTGAGTCTCTCACACAAACAAATNAAAAAAATCCCCAAAACTTTAAAAGGGACTTTTAAAGGGGTTTCTTCCTGTTCGATTACTCTCTCAACACCTCTTTGGAAACTATATTGCATACACCTACATGCATATATATATATATATATATATATATATATATATTTCTATAATCGGAGAAAGATGGGATTATTTTTCAAAAAGGCAATCAAGGCACTGGGCAAAGCATACCACAAGTTGGTTTCAAGAAATGTTTGTGAGAGAAAACAGTGAATCAATATAGTAAAATATAGGAAAAAAAGTTTCTTTCTGCAGGAGATGAGAACTGGCTGAAAATCTTGAGAGTAGAAAAAACATTTGTTTATTTCATTCTGTTTTCTACCCTTTCTTGGCATAGAACAACTGACAATATTTTCAGCTAATAGAGTGCAAGCACTCCTGAGTTCCACTGCTATAAAGTACCATTACTTCCCAGGAGGCAACAGTTAGCATTGCACATTGTAGTAATATTAAAAATCCTCTTTATATTGAGGTGATCTGAATTTGTTCACTTAGGAGCATTTTAAATGAGGTTAATATAAGTGCTAAGAAATATAGTTACCAGTTCTGCTATGAAGCTTATGCCCTGACTAGTGTCCTTCACTACAATTATGTTTGTATTATGTTTACACAATTATTAATATTCACTACAATAGTGAAACTATTTTAATCCATTGCTGAAATTCAGCCCTATGTGGATTTTCTCTTTCCACATAAACCTAGTGCTGATGGGATGTGGCAGGTTGTAAGTAGACAGAACACCCTGTCCATGATAGAAAGCCAGCCAAAACAGTACCATGTGACAGCCATTGCCATTCAAAGACTAATGAACTTTGTATCAGATCCCTTTTCTTTAGCTGTTCTTCACTATCCTCTGTCCTTAGCTGACAGTCTCAGCCAAGATGCTATTTAATGTTTGTGGGGGCATGACCACCTCTTCAGTAGGTAATATTCTTGAAGTGCTAACTCATTTTATATAAGGCACTTGACTGTCACCTCAGAGTAATGACTTTGTATCACTACTGAACTGGGCTTGATTGAATTCTTTTACTATTTATCTTCACAGTAATAAACAAATTTGTCTTGTCAGTACAGTTTGTTTGCTTAGGCCCTTCTGAAGAAGCACCTTCTAAAATTCAGTTACATGTATCAGGAAAAACAACAGTACTGGACAGAAAAGAACAGTGGTAGAGAAAATAGTTGTATAACTTCCTTAATTCCTCAGTTAGTATAGCATTTATCAAGAAACTTCAACGTAAGGTCTTTATGTTTTGGAGAAGTTTCTCCACTTAAAATTCATAGTATGAACAACGGCATGTGAGACTACCTGGTAAAATCTGAAGGCAATTGTTTCCTTTTGAAGAGAAAAGCAAGAGAAAAATATTCACTTATCTGAACCTTTGGGGGCATCCTGGGCTTTTTCTGCATTCTCTCATTACTGCTTGTGAAATTAGATCTGACTGTGTCTCAAGTTTCTGTATCTATTCTCCTGGCAAGTGAGCTATGGCTCTAAGGAACATGCTTAGGAACGGTGTGCTGTGGCAGTATAGAGCCTGTCCTCTGTACTGCATTTATAAAATCTAGGATGTATTTTGACTTTGACTCACAACTATTTTGCTTCATCATGTCTGTTCATGAGCCAGCTTCTTATGCCACTGTTATTTCCCAAATTTAATTCTGCAGATATAACCATTTCCAGTATAGGAGGAAACAATGGGTGGGAAAAATAAATTCTACTTATGCCCTTCGCACACTCGGGTTGAGTCTCTCACACAAACAAATAAAAAAAACAACTAACCAACAAACAAAACAACAACAAAAAAAAAAAGAAAAAAACCAACCTACCAAACAAAAAAGACACAATAAATTTTGGTGCAATTTAAATTTTATTCTTTTTTTTCCTATCACCATATCACCCTGTCCCTTTCACCCTTAGTGTCATCTGGGTAGAGAACTATGGCAGAATCCACCATTTTACACTTGCTTCCAAAAACAAAAGGATAACATATGGTGTCAAAATTATAAAATCCTGTTTTTTCTCACAGGTTTTCTTTGGCCTATGGTAATTGCTAAATCTGAGAGAGCTGGCTAAAGCATGCTAAGAGTAGAACCAAGGTCCATGCTGTTTTCCTCCTCTGCCAGTTCATTGTACTTCTGTACAACAACATGTTGCAAAGAGAATCTCAGGAAGGATATGAGTCATATAGGAAAATTCCATGTGACTTGTGAGTCATATCATGCAGGTTCTTTGCAAATTTTCAAATGGATCAATCGCCATTTTTTTAGTCCTCTAGGATAACTTGAATATTTTCTTATATGCTTTACATGTCATTACAAAATTTCTATCATCATGCTATTACAAACTTTCAAAATGCATGAAAAGTTTTTGTATGCACTATTAAGCAGAAGGTATAATTCTAACTATCTTTGCCACCTTTTATTTCCCCAAAACACTTTAACTGAATAATGAAACTGCATTAAATACAATATCTTAATCATACTGTGGAACATTGAATAAGACATTCTCAAACACAACTAAAAGATTTCTTCCATTTTAAAAATCAGCATATGAAATAATGTCACTCATGGTTACTCCTTTGTCCACTTTACCCCTCATCCTTGAAGGCACTAGAAGCTTAGAAAACATCTGAAGTTAACTATTTTATTACTCTCTCATGTACTTGAATAATGGTTGTGTATGAGACAGGTTAAAAAACCGCATTTCCAGAGCTACTGATATCTACTGATATATCACATTAATCCCCATATTATTACTGCAATGCATGGTAGAATATGAAAAGAATGCTGGCACAAAGTATGTAATTCAGTAGCCACTGTTAACGGAATTAAATATTGAGAGATGTTAATAAAATAACATACCAAGCATATTTATCTCTCAGACACTTTTTTAAAAGAAAACAAATAGGTTTCTAGTTTCCATTTAGGGAAGTTTCTGTTATTAGGTAACATCACAGGAAGGTGCAATTACATCAGATCTCTTTGCCTTCTCTTCATAATAAAAGCTTGCAATGTAATATTCCACTGATAAATGTTACTTGAACATCTCATGATTATATAAAAGTCATTGCATGGCCCCAAAAAGGCACACAGATTCTCCTCTTCAAAGACAATATGAATTAATTGTGAGCAAAACAACTCAACATAAGAAAACTGTGCAGCTGAAATAATCTAAAGATAGTAGGACAGCAGGACACAAATACCACACACTTCTTGAATTCATGAGATTTAATTTAAAAATCCTTTTCCTAAGATTCTCTATATAGACACTACTGGTCTTTATAACACTATTACAATGTCAGAAAATGGCAGAAAAATCCTTGGCTGAACTAAAAAAATCTACCATAAAATCACAGGGGAAAACCCCAACACTTTGGTGGAAGATTGTTCTAGAGCTTATCTACATGCAATTTCAAATATGATACACTTTGATTTTTCTTCCCTTTCTGATGAAATAATCTAGATTGCTTAGTAATAGAATAAGAACCTCTGCAGGGATCTTTAGGGTAGATTTGTCCCCCAGATATAACAAAAAAAAAAAAACCACAAAAAAACCAAACAGGTTAAGACAAGCATATTGGGAAAGCTGGTATGGGCACCTTTTGTTGTAAGAGAGTGCACAACCATCAAAATGAATTAACTCTATCAATACTGTTCTTCCTTTGCTGTCTTTACATTTTGCTTTTTCTATTATCCAAACAGCAATTTACATTCATGTCTTAATTTCAGTTATTTTACATGTTAGAAAAAAGTACAGATTTGAATTCTCTACCAAAACAATCTTATTTTTTCTTTATTATTTACTGAGAGATGTGTTCGTCCCTTCCATAACTCTTAAAAGCAGTATGAGATTGGACAGTTCTTTTAAATATGAATGGCAAGTTATCTACAATAAAAGATTTAAAATTAATATTCTTAGAATTTATTGCTCCAGCCTACAGTATTAAAAAAAAACCAAACCAAAACCAAACAAAAGAACCCAAGGTCACTCCTTATAAAATTCTGTTTACTAAAACATATTTTCTTACATAGTAAGCATTGATTTTTTTTCTTCTGCTTTTGTCTGTGCACAAAATTATGTGGGAGCATAAAGTACCTTTTTTTTTTTTCAGTGTGTGTGGTGGGGGCTCTGCTGTTACTGTTGTTCCTTGCTCAAAACAAGTCAACAAGACCTGATATATTATTTTAAATTACTGTACTAGTAAATCAAAGCAATTTCTTAAAAAAAATCTAATATATGTCTTTTTTCAGCATATGTCATGATTGGTTTTCTACTTATTCAATCTGTTGGCATTCACATCAAATGCTATGTTGCTGTTGAGGCAAAAAAAGGACATATAGGTGATACTGTAGTAATATTCAGAAATACTTAAACGTCTGAATTTATATTATGCTTGCCTTTAAATCCTATGGTCATTGTAGAAATTGTTACATTTCTCTGAAAAGCAGAGAATATAAAGTAGAACTTTCAGAACTACAGATGACACATACTGGAGCTTCTAAATCCTCTAAACACCATTCTGCAGATCTCAGTATACTAACTTGACATTAATATTTGCTAAAATACATAAGAGATACACACATTTCCTTTCAGTCTTTGTTTTTTTATAACTTTTGAAATCATAACTGAAAAAAGTACCTCAAGCTACAACAGCAAAGTTCATTATAGGTGCAAATCAACACATTCTCAATAAAAAATTTGTACCTACTGGTCCCTAACAGGCTAGCAAGTTTATTTTTCCTCTGTTCAATCCAAAACTAATGGTACACACAATCACTTTAAAAAATCTACATTAGGAAAAAGAGATATTAATAGTTGCATGCAGTCTTATGGAAACTGGACAAATTTGTATATGTAAATCCATAAAGATCTAAATCCACAATATATGGCAAAGGGAGTTTGAGTTCTCAACTGCTGATAAATAGAAAACTACTTGAAAAACAAATAAGTTTATCTACCCTGCTATACTTTTCTCTGAGTACCCTATTTTGTCCATTTTATCTCTGTACATTACTTGGATTTATAAATTTAGTTGGATTTTCTAAATGCATGGGATAGTTCTGTCAAAGATTGGCATACAGGAATACAGCCAAGACCACGAAACTTTCCAGATTATCATTAGACTTGAAGAATTAAGTTATGTAGCAACTAGGTAGGTACACTTGCTGTTATAACTCTGAATTCACACATCAGCAGACTGAAAAAACTATTGCCTTCAGGAAACCTTTTTGAGTTGCTTAGACAAGCTACAGGCTGAAAACATGTAAAACTGAAGTTTTGGATGTAAAAAGAAATGCAAGATTGATTCCTTTTTTAGGTTTTATGTTTTATGTTTTTATGTGCCACAGTGAACCTTACATTTTACAAATCTTTATTGAAAATCATATTATTTTAAGAAGAAAAAAAAGACCACACTGTAAGAAGTGACTGTACTTAGATGTAAGAATGCAACAGCTCATGACGCTGGTGTATATACCAATAACTCGGCCATACCTATCTCTTCTGTAGTCTTGCACTCCACTTCTACTCAAACTCTTCATATAACAAGAGTAGTTAACATATAAATTTTTCTTTATGACATAGATGTACACATGCCAGTTTAATACACTTGAGATTTGAATTTGTTTCCAGATTTTTAAAATCAGATCTTTTAGAATGTTATCATTCTTTAGGTTCAATTGTGCGGCCAATTAGACATGCTCTTGGTTCCTTCAGTCCAAGTATACAATTTTAAAAATACAGCCAGGTTTTTGTTCTGAACCAATAGCTCATATTTGATAATTTTATAAATGGAGTCAAGGAAGTTTATTCTCTTAATTTCATTAGTTGGTTTCAGTGTTTTTTTTGCACATAGGAAAAACTATCAATTTTAAAACATCAAACCCAAAGCATCAAACTTTGTGACAAAGACAAAGGTAGTAAGATTATGTCTTTTATAAATGTAGTATATAAGATATTGACATTTTCTACAATGTATACTTAATAATAAATAGAAGAGCAGTTGAAAACCAGCAGTAGAGAAAAAATGTTTTTCACTGAAATTGAGAAGAAATACATAGAAATACATAGAAATAAAGGACTTGTTTTGGATCTTCATTATACTTTAAAATTTATTTGGAAGGACAGAAAGATCTAATGTTGTCCAGGAAACTGAAGAAACTATCATTAAATACAGAAAACTGCAAAAATACAGCGTGCTGAAAGAACTCCTCTGAACAGAGGAAAAATAAATTTCCGTTGACTCTTTGCATTAGATTTTTTTCAGGAAAGAGCCTGCCGTGGATGCAAAGGTTGCTAAATATTCCATTCATAAACCAGATGTCTGTTCTTCCTTGAGTCTGTAAATTTTGGAATGCATTTTGCCTTCCATCTACATTCAGGACTGCGACAGTATCAAAGGGAGTTCTGCAATCTGCATCAGTGGGAGGCAGCCTGAGCTAGCAGCTGGCACGGCGGACTTGGACAAAAGCCTAAACTCACTAAGTCAATTGCAAAACCCTCATCAAACTGCAAGTTGGTGTCCAAATTATTACTTTTTGAGGGGTGCACAATTTTTGGATCAATTACCAGATGAAAGATGAATTCATAGCAGGACAGCAGACATAGCACTTTACTTTAGTTCTCCAATTCTCAGTTTAGTATGTTCTTTCATATCCACCTCAGTGAATTGATTTGAAATTCATAGATGAGGCAGGTTATATAACTGCAACTGTCTAGATCTCATGGGTATTTGCAGTAAGAACTGACTCACTGAGATGTGTACATGTGTGCACACCCACATTCACACACAAACCCTTCCCTCACTGCTTCATTCCAACAGATATAACTGCAGGTATTGTTCTTTAAAAATCCAAAGTCTTTCTCAGTTTTAAAATCTGATAGAATATAAATATGGTGTTCTCTTTTTAAAGAGTAATGAAAGAAAGCTAAGTTTTAGTAAATAGCAGTTCAAGTTATCCGGTATCAATCAACTGCTTTTAAGAGGGGTGAACAGTTACTGCTATATATATTTTCTTTTTAAGAATGGGACTCTGAAATCTCAAATGAAGGAAGAAATCCTGTAATATGATTTAAAAAGAAAGAGGCACACACTATTCTTCACTATGGAGCACAAAAGGAACTAGAGCAAATACAGTGGGAAAGTAACAGTGAGAGAACAGCAAGAGTCATACAATGCTATTCAGAAAAGCAGAAAAATGCTGAATAATTTGTTTTGCTCCAATGTGTAGGGGTGGATTTCCAATAAAGGAACATGCACTCCTTCTTTGATTCCAGCAGATCCAAGTATATGTTCTCTGAGCAGTCAAAATTCTGATCAAGCTGAAAACAATTCATAGAAATACTCAGGTACACTTCATGGATAGGTGCTATACAGAAATTGCTGATATTTATCTGGACAGTCATGGAAAACAGAGAGAATATATATAAAAAAATGAAATATACTATTCTGATACCTTCAGCGAGAGCTATTTCTGATCACAGTCATCCTATATTTTGGCCTTTACTTTGCATTATGCATTTGAAGTACAATATACACATAGAAGAGTAGTTAGTATACCGATTGCAATGACACAATGCACAGCCAAAAAAATTTGCTCATTCTTGTGTGGTAAGTTAATAACCTAATAAAGTAAAAGTAAAAATATATATCAGCACTAAGAATTTAACACAATCAAAATATACTTGCTTCATTTCTATTGTAAATATACATATGTAACGCTTCAAAATGCACATAACTCTTAAAGAACAGATACCATATGGTTTTGAAACTTGAAGTATTACTGTGCAAATAGCTTATCTAAATGCATATTCCTTTGCTGAAGAAACTCACAGACATATGGGGTAAGGTCATCTAAAGGAACATGGTAGAAGACTAAAAAGGAAATAAAATCAAGGAGTAAAGCAGCCAATGTTCTTCCCAGCCAGGTTCACTGCCTTACATAAGGTTACACCAGTATAACAGGGATCCCTCCACAGTGTGACTTCTGTCTTAGGACCTGGCCTTTTTCTTCCTCTTATAAAATATCTTTTCACAGATCTCATCAGAAAGCTGAATTCTCAAAAAAACGCTTGTTTAAGACATAATCCATTACTGAAAATGTATGTGTTCCAAATATGGTGCTAGTTTTACTGAATCTAGAGTTCATTATGAGCCTAATTGTAAGTTAAGATTTATCAGAAACAAGGATAAGAATTCTTATGTATTTGTATTATATAAAAATTTTTGCAGCACTGAAAACCTTTACTGACTCAACCTCTCAGATGTACTATTTATATCCACATTTTCAGGACACAATTTTAAAAACAAAATTATTCTCATGCAATTTTAGGAGCTGAATTCAAGAGAAGAGAACATTTGAAAATAATGGGAACTGCAAAAATACAGTCATTCTGTGAAATAAGTCAAAGAATGTCTGGTTCGCTGTGTTTACAACAAGAACAGTTAAGTCTTCAAGAACATTAACCTGCGTTATTTGCACTACAAAAAGCTAAAGGGAAACAGAGCCTGTAAACTTCGGTTCTCTAAATTAATGGATTCTTTTTTTTTACATTTTGGTTCAGAAATCAGATTAATAATCTACCTTATAAGTAAAAGTGAGAAAATGCTCCTATAGATAAAATTAATTACTTTTATTAATTTATTGTCAAAATTCCTTTCATATTTTCAAGTCATCATTTCACACAACATGAACCCCTCTCTGTATTGATGGTGGAACTTTGACACTTGCAGTCTAAATCTGAAATTGTCATTGGGAACAGAGCATATTATCAGACTATATGAACCAAGATAATGCACTTCTCTTCCCTGCCTTTTAGCTCTTCATGTGTCAGCCAGTGTAATTTATCTACTGATTTCTTTGTGGGAGTCAAGTAACTGAATCGCAAAAATTCTGAGCTCCTTTTCAAGCTCTGCTTTTTACTTCATCTGTGACTTCAGATATGTCACTTAATCTTTCTTTACTCCATTTCCCCCTGTAAAAATGAAAGCTGCAAACCATATTTTCCTTCTTTCACAGAAATGACTGCTCTTCTCCAAACCCTTATGTATCTGATACTGAAACATGAGCTAACTTAAAATACTGTGCTGAAGATCAAAGACATGTTCATGTAGAAATACCTGAGCTAGCTTTAAGGCAGGTACCTCAGGTGTGGCAAATAGTCTAATTAGGACTGCATGGAAACAAATCTCCAGGGAAGATTATATGAGACATAACCTACAGTGCTGCTGTTTCACTGCTATAGGCACTCTAGCTAAATTAAACAAAAAATAGAATTGATTAGGCCACTACATACAAAAATAAATATTAACTACAGAAGAATCAGGGGTTGGGTGGAAGGAATATAATGAAATATTTCTAGGATGGCTGCAAGAAACATGAGAGAGACCTCACAACCAGGTGAATGGACATGAAACAGAAAAATTAAAGATCTCTGAGATCATATGTGTTAACTAGTAATATATGAATTAATATGAAAAGACTGTATTGTCCATTCCTTAAATTGTGAGAATACATCTCCATCTATCCCTACTTTACTAGAAGAAATAGAACACAGGAATATTCATAATTCAGAGGAAAAGTAAATAATAAGGAAACATAACACTCCATAGTATTTAAAAGGTAAAATGGAATGCTTCCATGCTCTTTATCATAATGATAAAAAGTCACATTTAAATAAGAGAAAAAAAGAAAATAAACCCAAAACAGTTTTGATACCCTTCAGAGGATTTCCCTGTTGAAAGACATCCTTCAGGACAGTAATCTGACTTGTAATTAAATTAAATTAGGGGGCGTTTTTAGTACTACTATTATTATTTAGAAAATCATAATTTAAAGCATGTACTGACTAATAATTGTTAGAGTTAGGAGGAGAGGTAATTGTGGAAGTGTAGGTCACTATTTGTTTTTTTTTTTTTAATTTTCCTCTGAGATGTGGCATTGTCAAAACCAGAAGGCTATGACTAAAGACCAGGAAACTAATTTACCATGGTAATGTCTTTACCCTTCATATACAAATACAAATGTAATGAAAATGTTCTCAAGAAAATTATTGTGCAATTTACATTAAGACAGTACCATTCTAACAGCAAAATTAGAGAATAGGGCTGCACATATGAGCTGAATTTACTTGTAAGGAAAGCTCCAAGGACAGGGGATAAATTAACTCAGAAGTTACTTTTGGTTCTGCAGATTTACTAATTAACAAGATCTTTGCATACTGAATTTTCACAGTCAATTTGCTAACATTTCTTTTTTTTCCTTCGTTCGTTTTTTTTTTTTTCCCTCCCACATCTGACACTACATCTAATCATCAGAACAAAACTTTAATCTACATCTGACAGTCATGTAGGCTGGTAGGCAACGTACAGCATATTCAAAGAAAATCAACTCTTACCCCTTTTTATTTTTTTAATTTTTTTTAATTTTTATTTTATTTTCCAGCATTTTATCCTGAACTAAGAAAATGGAAAGAAGCTCTTATCAAAAAACAGAAAGCTGAATTTCCTATTTACTCTGTCTGTGGACTCAACCTTCTTAAATTTACCTTAACTATACAGTTTGCTTGTTTTCCTTAGTCATCTGAGCTTGAAAAAAAAAAAAAGTATGAAATGTATCAGAAGGTTTCCTGCACTGTGCTGAGAATTATCATTTCACATTCTAAAATGAAAGGAAATCCAAAGCAATTAGTTATAACTGCATTGTTTCACACCAACTGAAATTAAATGGTAAATATTTGAAGTAAAAATTAATAACCAAGATCGCTTCCAAAGCGCTGTTTCCCTGGAAAATCTGCATGAAAATCCAGTATAAGTCCTGATTAAAACCTAACCAAGCTAAACACTGAAGATTACCTAGATTCCAATTAAATGTGACAAATGAATGCTTGACAGATTTCAATTTCAATTCTATTTCTGTCAGAATGATCCATTAATATTGAAGACTACATTATCACAATACAATTGTTCTTAAAATAGTTAAAATACAAATGGACTTAAGAATCATATCACAGAAAACTCTCACTCAAATATCATATTACATATATGAAGGAACAAAAGTAGATTCCATTCTGTTCTGTCATTACTTATAGATTAATGTCAACATATATTTCTGGAAGCAGGTGACATGCCACTGTTGAAATGTTGTTTTTAAAAAGACAGCAAAATCTAAAAGTCTGTAGAGTATAATTTTCAACACAATATCACCCACCTTTCAAAGGTCTCAGTTCAAGGTTTTATAAGGGAGAAGGAAATCCTGATAGCTATATCCTACCATGCAGATTTTATTTCCTGGAGATTTTTTTTTCATTCATTTATCCATGAACCAATATATTTATCCATCTCTTTGTTTTTATCCACTAACTATTTTTAAACACAATTTTTAAAACTGAATTCAACAAATTCATCCTACCAAATATAAAATATCAAAACAAAAATCTGGAATTTTTTAGTTATTGGAATGCAATGCTAGTTTTTGCACCAACACAAAATCTTAAATAAACTGGTTTGCTTTAACTTGTAACACTGCTCAAGAACTCTTAATTTTCAAATACACTTCATTGAGTGTGATTTTTTTGCATTATTATTTTATATTGTCTATCAAACATATTAAAAATAATATTTAATTGTGCCTCTACTGTTCCTCCAGTGTGACTCAGGCTTACCCCATGTTAGCATATTTTGAACTCAGAATTTCATGTCTACAAATTCTCTACATTGCTGTATGCAAAGGAATTAACTTATTGTTTCATTTTATTACCCTAACCACAGAATCTCACTACAAAACAGACAATAAAATAATCAACCCAATTTAGGTACAAAGTCTATAAACTTTGGTCTGATATTTTTTCAGTAATACCATTATCACTCTTCGCCCCTACCAGATCTCCAGAAAACTGAAATGTAAACAAGTATTCATATAAACAACCAAGAAGAATATATAGGCACATACTTATACGTGTACTTAAGTTACTGTATCTTTAGATGGATAATACCATCTTTCTTTTTGGACCCTACTGCTACTGGGAAATACATTTTAAGCATATGCAGACTGCTGTAGCCATTCTTTAGTCATACATACTTGATTTGGCAATATCTTACCATGAAGAATAACATAGTTTGACTGGGTCAACATGTCTATCTCAGAAAACACAAAAACCCAAGAACAGTTATCCAGTGTTGTAATCTCTGAAAAACTAAAACATGCACTTAGCCAAACTAATTAACTGATTCTATAATAAAAAATACACCACCCTTCTTGCATGTACCCACCAATTACAACTGGATTAGAAAACTCATTATTTCTTTGGTTATCAAAAATCTGTACACTTTGATATAAATTAATTTATTTCATTGTTTATGGGCAAATGAAAATATAATGAAGTCAGTGTCTGACTTCATAGAATTTTATATCAAGGCCAACAAGTGGAGAACAGTAAAATATTCATGTTTTATAAAATACGTTCCAAATTGGTTTTCTTTTTCTTTTAAATCCTGAGTAGTTTTAGATAGAAGGAAAAACAGAACCTAAGATCTATATTACCATTTTTTGATTTTTTAATAGTATGAAAAGTATTATGGAATAAATAAGTATGCAGCATCTTCCCCTTCTAGATAAATGAACTCTGAATTTAAATGAGATGTTGTAAAACTATTGTACAAAATAAAGAATGAAGAAAAGGAAATTAATGTTCTTCTTTTCTAAATAATGAAGAATGGATTTAACATTTGGTGTTATTTTGAAATAGTCTATATAATATTTTTTAGGGAAAAAATTTTCTGGAGTGGGGTTTTTAAATCCTATTTTCTTTTCCTGATGTTGTACATATTATATTCTGGGAAATGTTCTAAGTAGTTTTTGGATCAAAAATGGAAGGAAAAGAGAACACATGTCCCTTATGGTCTTTTATCTAGAATGAAAAAAATGGAATTTAATTCAATTTTCATTTCCCCAGCCTTTAGTGGTACTTTTTCTTCAATGTTTTAACTGTTTCTGCAGTATAAATTTTAAATCATGTAAACAAAAGAAAGTGCTGTTTTTATTAGTGGTGTTATGTTCCATTATTTTGTATATCTGCATTTTAATGAACTTTAAAATAAAATTATTACAGGGTTAACTATTTAATATATTTATTTTAATTTTTGGACTGACCTTTCAAAAGTCTACTTAGTATCACTTGCTAGTGAGATTATGTGTGTGAATGTTGTGTTTGCCCCTACCATTTTCCATATGCTCTGCCTCACCAACACTGCCATCCGGCGTAGTCCTTTCGTAGTTGTCCTCTGGGAGTGGAAGGGCACCCAGTCTTGGCCCTGATGAACTCTTACTGCTTGGTGTTTCTGACTCCTCCAGACCGCTGTCATAGCAACTCTGCAATGACCCTTGATGTGGGTCCTGAGGCTGACTCACAACAGAAAACGTCACTCTACGAAATGGCTGCAAGAGAAAAGATTCTGAATGTCACTGGAAAGTTCAGTCTTTGAACAACTAATTCTCAAAACATGACTTAATCAAACTAATATTTTAACATTTACCAGTTAAACAATTTTGTCTACATTAAAGCAATCAGCAAGTACAGTTCTTAAATAAAAGGCCATTGGACAGAGTATCCATGGAATTTTACTGTGATATATGATCCAGAACCTTCACATAGTTTATCATAGCTTCCTTTCAAATGATTACAAGAGCTAAGAACTGGTTTAAATATTCATAAATTTTGTACAGTTTCTCTTTCAATCAATAGTAATAAGTTGAACAGAATTAATATCAGATTGCATAAAGGTGCTTGACAGTATGTGCACATGTATGTGTAAGACTGTGTGGGTGGGTAAATTGCTCACCTGTAAAACATATTGTGGGTATTACAAACATGGTAACACACCAACAGACTTCTATAAAATCATTCCCTGTGGTTCTGAAGGCTAGCTGACACGAGAAAGGGGGAAAGGGGGGGGGGAGGGGAGAAGAAGAGGAAAAAAAAAGTCTCTTAGGTCCTTTGCCATAAAAGTCAGTGCCTGGAGACAGGGTGTGTTGCCAGCTGACTTAATAAAGCCTTTAAAGTACTGCAAGCACAGCTGACACCACACGTTTCCACCGGGACTGTACAAACATAGATTGTTAGAGATTTGTATTCATTCAAAATGACAGATATTACTGTTGCTCTGGAAGCCAACATGCTGAACCCTGGCACCAGTGAGCATTCCAGGAAATGGGAGAGTCAATCCTTCACATTTCAGAGGACACTGAGGGCAGGTGGAATTTTCAGTAAGAAGCTAGGGGATTCTCCTACAATTTGAACTACATTCAAGCAGCAATGATACATTTAAAATAATTTATCATACATTTGAAATAACTTACTGTTCACAAGGCTTTAAAACCACAGAAAAATGTCTGATGTTCTAGAAAGCACCTTCTGAAACAAACACCAATAGACACATCTTACAAGACACTAGGAAGACTTTCAGACTGTTGCTGAATCCTGCCTTTGGATTCAGATGTGTTTCAAGCCCTATGTTAGAATGAGACATAGGCATACATCACCCCCACTGGCACCTCTAGTCACTAGAGGATGAAAAAGCATATATGCAGGCAAGAAGGGAGAAAAGAGCAACTACAACCACTTACACAAGCCCTGAAGAACAGAAGCCCACATCAGGTTTGCAAGTAGAGGGGTCAGTGGAGTTTCAGTTAGAATTTCTACATTCAATTTTTACAATTCCTTTGAGGATACAAAGTTTTGAAGACATAAAGATATTCAGTGCTGATGACAAAGAGGTCGGACTACAAATATAATGCTAAGTCTTCCTGGTACAAGTGGTTCAAAAGTTTATAAAGGTGACTGCTGCTAGAAATACTTTACTGTGAACTGTTTGATAGACCAAAACTTCATGCAATGAGATGCCGTAGCCTGTAACTATACATCAATTACTACTTAGCTCTGGACCAATGATGCAAACTGTGAACCTCCCATATCTGAATTTACTTAGACCATGCTATAGGCTATTTCTGAATATCATACTATCTCTCAAAAAATGAATTAGCTTCCAGAGATGCTGTGACAAGCTGAGAAAACATGTAAATTGAGGAGGCAATTCCCACATTTTCCCACAAACTACTGTTTCCCTGTTATCAAACTTCACAGAGGAAACTTTAACATCTACATTTGAGAGGCCCTATCAGCCTGATATCCATATGATAACCTTTCCCACTGATTCTTTGGAAATTAATCCCAACTCAATCACAAGCACAGAACACCTGTTTATCATACCTGTAGTTACCACAAAAACGTCATTTAAAATAAGTTTTTGAAAGAACTATAAAAGATTCAGGAGCATCCTGATCATCTTCACATATTCTTCTAAAGACATATGCCTTACCTAGGCATTTAGAGAAGAACAGGTGTGACAAATGCAAAGTTGAGCTGTTTTATGGCTTAGGCAAAAAATTCCCTCAGAAGATCACTACTTATCCTCTAAACTAAAATAAATTTGATGTACCTTTACTATGCTATTAATAATAGTTTTTAAACAGTTCTGGCTGTTCATGTTACTTTTTTCTTAAGTGCTATACTGAATAGGAATTATCTGACACAAAACTGAACACAGAGTATTCACTTCAGTAGAGCAAATTCAGCCATTCCACAGAGTATCAATGAGGATGACATAAAGATGATAAATCCTTTCTGAAAGAATGATGTGCATGTAAATATGTTAATCGTTATTCTGCAGCATTTATTATACTGCTGCTTCCAGTGCAAACATCAGAATTCTGACCTCTATATTTCATTACTTCTGAGAGCCATATCTGCTCAGGCAAATGTATTGCAAATTTTGAAGGCATCATGTCTTAAGAGATAACATCATGGCTTATGCTTTTCTGATAAAAAAAAATTGGACCATAAGTTTGTTACCTGCATACTTAGGGAACACTCTGTCTGATTACTGTACTGAATTTTAAGAACAAAGAATCCTGAACATGTGTACTGTGGTTTAGTGTCTCCTTTCCAATATGTCATCATTTCTGATATGCAAATCAACATATACTTAAGACAGGATATTCTGGATAAACATATCAATTGTCATAACAGAACTAGCAGTTATAAAAGATAGTAAGTCTATATATTCTCTTTGAATATTAAGGCTAAAGTACTTATGGTACCTAATTTTTACAGCCAAAAAACTAGCACATCTTAGAGATAAAAGTGATAAAAACATAGAAGTATAGAATTGCTATAAAATGCCTCTGGAAAAACCCTGTGTATATGTGTATGCATTTTAGTGTTCATGTAACTCTTAATATTCCTTTAATTGTTACTAAAATTTAAGTTCAATGAGATTAAGTCCCTGTGAAGAAAGCTATGAACACTAGAATGTTGCTACATAATAAAAGCTACATAGGGATCAGTTACTATGATATACTCTTTGTTTATATCCTAATCTGTAAAACACTTGAGATTTCAAATAAAACTAAGGAGAAGAATAGGAGGGAAAGAGGATGAATACTAGGATTAATATTTCCAAAAAGTTATTGGTAAAATGCTGCTTATCTGATGCATTATATCAAAAATAAGGGTATAAGCTGCACTTTAACAAGTAAAACCAGACTACATCCTTATTTTTGTGTTTTCATTTGTAAAACTACATCAGTATTTCTCACAGAGAAATGAAAATGGGAAGTTTCCAAGTGCTGACAAATTAAGGCACCTACTCATGAGGGAGAAGGGTTATGTTTAGTTTATTGATTGTCAGTGCACAACATTAACACAGCTTCATCTGCCAGCACTGTGAATCAACATGGTAGAGCTGCTTTTACCCAGATAAGTCCACTAGCTGTACAATTTGTTCTTCTCAGCAAAACAGCAACTCTAAGCCTTTACTAGTCCCTTACTAGGGATAGTCCTTACTGTATTCTTGTTTAGTAAGAAGACAAGAGCTTTGATAATTTTTCCCCTCTGAAAATTGATACCATATTTTCTGAGAACAACATATAATTATTCCTAATTATATCTGATCCTGGAGATGATCAGATCACAGAGAAAAGATATACCTTTGCATTATACCCTAGTGGTAAATCACCATTTCTTCCTTGTTTCATCTCTATTTCATAAAGAAGATGTTTTCTTTTCCCCTCATCTACAGAACAAAAATCACTGCAATGCCAAAGACATATGCTTCCTGCTACTTGTTGATTCCTAATAACTTATTCTACGATACAGTGTTTATCTTAGCCTGAATTCAATAATTCATCCCTATCAAACCCAGAAATTAAAATTATATTTTCAGTTCATGAAGAACTCTAATTTCGGAGCTTGACAGTAGGGACAGACTTTGGATAGACTTGGTGAAAAGCAATATATCCATATAGCTCCATGAGGCTTAATCGTGACAGTTTTTCATTATGAGAGAGATTTTCCTTTCATATCCTAAAGTTTCTAGTTTGATACTATACTTCCTTTTACTTCACATTGCTCATGGATTATATTCTTTCATGGCTTCTGTATATCAATTGCTATCAGCATTATAAATATTGTCTGTTCAAATCCTGATGCATTTGGACTATAATAGTGTGGTGGAACAGTGAGTCCTTTTTATGTTTAATCATTTTGAGAGCTAAGCTTGCAACAATCAACCCTTTCTCAGCCAGTTGCGTCACAACTGATTCTGGATAAAGTAGATGCACTGAAGTGTAACAAGGAAGAGTTGGCAAATTCCTCTCTTAATTACTTAGCATTTGGATAAAAATAGTAAGACTTCCAGGCCTTTCTGCTGTCACAATGCCTACATCTCAAAAGCATAAGGACTTAAAACATTTTAAACTGTAAAATGCAGTCCAAGATGCAACTTAATAAGTAGAGAAGCATAAAAAAAATAGCTGAGAAAATTAAACTGATAACCAAGCTAAAGGAGGTTTACAAGTATTTGTATCAGTTCATCCAGCATTAGCTTGAACATTACTCAAACCCCTAGAACGTCAGAAACTAAGGTTCTTATTTTTTCCTAACTCTTAAATCAGATTAATTTCCACTTAATTCCCACTTTTAACAATGTGTGGTATCTTGGGCTATTTGCTAAGATTTAAGTTGGCCTAAGAGCCAGCTCTGGAGATCACCTCGTCCAACACTCCTGCTTAAAGTCAAGTCAGCTAGAGCACTTTGCCCAGAATGTAATCAGTCATGTTTTGGTATTTTCAAGAATGGAGACTCCATGGCCTTCTGAGCAAGTTGTTTCACAGTTTTGCTACTCTTAGAGTAAGAAAGGTTTCTCTTATGTTTGAATGGAACTTCTGTGTTTCAGTTTGCACCAAAGCATAAAAAGAACTGCTGATGAATCAAACATAAATAGTTCCTATTAGCTTCAGAAAGTCAATCAACATCAAGCTGCTTGTAAGACTAATACAATGACACTGAGATGTGTATAGGGTAGATCTGAAAATAGGCAGAAGAGATACATCAACTGATCACATAAATTCAAAGTGTTTCTTTAGCACTTGAATTTTGATAAATCATGTCATTATCCTTTTTTTCTATTCATTCTTAATTGCTGGAAGCTTGTTGGAAGATCAACAAAATATTAATGAATGATTCCTATTCTGCATGAATAGTTTCAACCCACACAACTCTTTTCTCCATTCAAATCACATATTGCTACTGTTCTAAATTTCTGTCATTGTGGGTAATAGAAAATTGGCAGGAAATTAAACAGGTGTTATTTTTTCAATGAGAAGACTGAAACACCTGAGATTAGTATTACAGCAGCAGAGTAAAAGAGGAGAAACAGGCTAAGAATAAGATTTTTTTTCTTTTAAATTTAGTAAAATGTAGTGACAATTGTAATTTTAAACAGGACTTGAATAAAATAAATATTCTAATATTATAACTCTGTAGCAAACATCACCTGTGATGAACTGTGATTGCCTCAGCTATCAGGTACAAATTCTAGACAAAAGAGAAAGACTGTCTATCATTATTTTAATTTATTTTGGTTTCATTTTTATTGACTTTAGTTGCAGTAGTGATCTCTTGGTCATGAATCAGAAGCATATTTTGTTTATTCTGTATAAATATGAAACACACATCCATTAATATCTATTTGTTTAAGCCCAAGGCTACATGTTAAGATTTGCTATTCAGGGATAATATTTCATAATGCATTTTACATTATGGGCATCCTAGTGTAACATTCAAACATTTTTTTTTTTTCCTTTTAAGTTTGGTGCTTTTCTCAAATATCCTCTCTTTTCTGTTATCCAAACTTGCCTTTCTGAATCACAAGGACTTTTGAGCAGACCAAAATTATTTTTGTTCACTTAGCTACATTAAGTAGATTCCTAATAATTCTTGTCTCTGTTACAAGTAAACAAATGCATGTCTTTTATTCCTGTGAATATCATCAGAGAAGAATCAATAAGATTAACATCCTTTTCTCAAAGATACAATTCTCTTTTGTGATAGAATACTCCTACAAAATATAACACACAAGTTCATTTGGAAAAAAAATTAAACAACATCTTACAAGGCTTTAAAAGTGAAGCCAATATTTTTAGCATTTCACAAGAGTTCTTCTTGCTAGCTATTGAAAGGTGAGCATAAAGCAACCAAGAATAAATGAAAATCTCTATCAGATATGGTCAAAAGAATTTTACCATACTCTTTTGCCTGCTCATAAAAATACATTTTTATTATCACTTCAGTATCCCATTGTTTGAAAATTGTAAAAACAAAGCATCTACGACCCTGAAATGCTCTTTTATTATTCTACAGCAAGCATGAAATGGATGAAGTAGCACTTTGTCTTAGCAAGAACAATTACAACATGAATTAAGATTTTTATCATACTTCTGTTTTCTCAAAACAAAAGGTTGTGCTGTATCTTTCATGAAGATTAAACACAATGTCAGTGTATCTAGTATTTCTTTTTCTGAACTCATTAGATTCCAGTATTCTACTCTCTTACTAATAATTTTCATTGAAATCCTCTGAACACTTCTTTGACCAAAATCTATTATTAAGGCACTGTAACATAATCAATTTACCTAAGTGTCCTGTATCTTATATTACTCACTACTTACACCTTCACAATGGCTGTCTTTCCTGAAGGGGTTTGTTTTAGTTTGGTTTTCAGCAGAGATATTAGGGATATTTGTTCACAGAGGCCGCTGAGTCTGTCAGCTCCTGTCTTTCAGTATATTTTTATCTCTTTGTACTTGCTATGCTGTTTCATTAAAGTTTTTCTTTGGCTCAAATAAGATTCTCTGAAAACAAACAAGCAAACAAACAAGCAAACAAGCAAACAAACAAACAAACAAACAAACAAACAAACAAACTCTCATTTCCATTCCACCAGCTCAATCACACAAACATTTGGGTTGAGATCATCAGCAACTTCTCTTGAATCTGAAATATTATTAAATTTAATGTGTTGAAAGGATAAAGAATATAATCTTTTACCCTAGTTACTGAGCACTAGAAAGCCTTAAAATGGGAGGCATACATTCATAAACCTATTTCAAAAGTAATTTACAAAAAACTACCCATTGAGAAATGATGAAACCAGAGAGTCTGTCCACACATATTTTTCATAGGCTATAAAATGATGATCCTTCAGTTGTTTCAAGTTCAAGTGGGTCAAAAATGATGTGATACTAACAATTCATCCAATTAAGTAATATTCATATATGTACATATATCACTTCAGGTTCTGGCAAACGGTCTATTTCAGATATATACAAATGAATATATGGAGAGACATAAAAATATTTCAGAACTACAGAATATGATAGCTATAAATATAGATATAAATTGTCATATTCTATACAGCATTTTGTGTGAATCTACAATAATTTCATCAAATATTTCACATAAGATACAGACTATAGAAATTAATCTCCTTATCATCCCCAATTTTTGTATGCTATACTTGGAAGAACTTGAAGCAAATATATTGGACCATTTTGGAAATTCCAACAAAGGATGTGCTCCAAGAGCCTATCTAGATAGCTCGAATAAAAAGAAGCTCAGTTCACAGGATCAGACTCGAGCTAGTCCACAGTAAATCTCCACAGAGTGCATACAGTATGAAGATCAGTTCAAAATATGAAGCTTCAGTATTAACAAAACATTGATGCAAAAGTAATGTTTTCTTCTAAGTAATGTAAAATATTCCTGCTGCTAATATTAGATGAAACATTTTAAATAAACTGAAAATAAATCAGTGTTCTGTATACAACTTACTAGATAAAAAGGGAAAAAAATAACTCTCAAAAATGTTTTGAATTATTAATATATATTGCATCAAATTGGAACTTTTTGGGTCTTAAGTCTCACCTATGCGCTGTCATTGTTAGAAAGGTTAATTCTTAATATTACTGAGAATATTTTCTTGTGAACCCTATGTTCACAATGAAAGACTCTAGCCCAATAACAACAGGGAGAGTCAAAACTTTAGAATTTAGGAAAATTCAGCAGTAACTCCTGGAAGAATAGGATCAAATTCTAAATGTATATGAATACATAAACAAGGCACTTTAAGTCTAATAGGGAAGATCTACAAATACATTAAATACAGATAAACAAATTAATTCATTTTGTGAGTGGTTAGGAATAAATATTTTTGTATCGGTCACCAAAATCGTACTGATGATAATATATTTTCCAAACCTGCAGTTGAAGTGTTTTCCAAAATTAGGTAATAGATTCAATATTTTATATTTTTCTTATACATTATGTAGTCCTTTTGTTTGTTTACTGTTTATTCATCTAAGTTGTCAAAATTATTCTTTAAACTTAAACGTCATAAATTTAAAGGCATAGTGATTTTTAAAGGGTCAACAAACTTTTTATAAATTGGACAACATAAACTCAGGCATAAAATTTCAGATAGTCAGCTACACTTCTCTACAAGAAGTGAAAGGACAAAACTATAGAAATGTATCTCATCTAGGAAGATGTTTAATAGAATCAAAATATCCTTCATTAAATATTGATGAATTTAAAATAGCTACATAATTTTAGATGACTCAAGTCAGACGAAACAAATGCTCTTTTGTTGAACACTGTAGCTATGCAAGTTATAGTAATAAACACGCCATGGCCTCAAAATACAAGGCCTTGAAAAGGAAAATGATTAATTTTATTCAGAAACTAAATATTTGAAAAAGCACTATAGATTTGATGCGGGGGCGAGGGGAGAAGAGACTTGAATGAATATAAAAATACAAGTTGCTCCATTATTTCATTTTAATCATAGTTACATACACTTTCATTGTAACAAATAGATTGTTAGAAAAAAATATGTTTGAATGAGGTAATTGAAGATGAAACTGACAAAAATCTAGCTATAGACAAAATAACAGATGAGGTTGATGTCCAGAACTATGCTCCAAGTCTATTTATCCATACAGCCACCTTGTATAATTAAAATTCCTGCAACAGGTGTGGGGATACTTGTTAATTTACTTTTTTTTTTCACATATCATACAGAAAAAATACTTCAAAAGTATTTCATTATTGTAAAAATGGAATATATGTTTTTATCCATTGTAGGAAAATGTTTGAAGGGCAAGGGGTATTTTAAAAAAAACTAATTAAAAGAGAACATTTAGGTGATAATAAACTGTTTAAAAAATATCCAAAATATAAAAAAGGAAAATATATAATTTTAAAAAATTAGTTACATAACTTAGAAACCTGTTGATATGTTTCTATTGCTGCCTATTTCCTATTATGGCCATCTGCAACACCATGCATGTTGCTGTAGGTTAAAAGTTACTGTGCAATTGTCAGCGATGTTATTTGAAGCAAGTTTCTTAAAGCCATTGAAATGCGAAAGTATTTACACCTGACTCAAAATGTTTGTAGCTCTTTGAGAATGTAGTTTTAACACATTAAAGGTGTGTTAAATATGCAGCCTTATAAGAAGTACTGAAATATTTACCTGTGGAATTGGTTACAATTATCAACTTGTTACACAATTATTACTGAATGAGAAAACTGTGTAATGTCATAGAAGAGCATGTTTGTTTGTCATTTGATATTATTTTTTTTCTCTTCAAAAGTCTGGTGGTGAAATACTATGAAAACAAATGCTAACTTAAGTGTTCTCTAATAAAATCTTCCGGTCAACTATTATTAAAAGCATGACTTTTGAAGGAGGCAATGTGTTGATTGTCTGGAAGACAGCAGCATCGACTTTGCTAATTCATTCAATATAAATATTTTTATTATCCTAGGACTTGATTTTTACATGTCCAGTTTCATTTTAAATTTTTCAAGTCAAAATCACTTTCATCTTTCACTTCAGATTTGGACCTGAAAATGAAAGACATCTGTTAATCACTCAAAAGATTTTCATCATACACTTTAAAAAAAATCAAAGAAATTATGTATCTGAAGAAAAATGAATTTATTATGCATACATAAAATACTGTAAAATAGAAACAGAAAAGCTTGAGTTATATAAAAAAAATATTTAAACTGAAATTATTCATAGGAAAAACTTCATAGATCTGTTTTCCATAAATAGAACATTACTATGCACAGGTTTTAGTAGTCAAGCTAGCTGAAATGTTCTCAAACTGGCTAGCATAAAAAAAAAGAACACCTCCTCAATTTAAAACATGGCTACACCTTTCAGATTTCATCATCAATTTAATAAAGTTCAAGTGTAAAACTTTAGGTGTGATAGCCATCATTATACAACAATATGTTATAGAAAAATATTTTCTTATGTTGATGAATGCAGCTTGTGCTTCAGTGATGAGAACCACAGACTGGTGCAAAGATTCCCTTTTAAAAGATTCAGGTCATTTTCTCTTGTTCCTTCCAAGACTTTTTCTGCACAGCCCAACTGTAGAAAATATTCATGAATATTTCTTCAGACTGGGCTTTGTTTGCTTGTTTGTTTGTTTGTGAGAAAGCTGTACTGATTTTTGTTAACAGGAAAATGTATTTGCTAGAGCTCATATTCCCTTAGTGTCTTTAAGGCATTCTGAAAATAAGATAGTAAAAAGAAAAATACTCTAGCCTTAAAAAACGGTTGTTTTTAATTGCATGTCTCACATACATTAAACAGACAGCAAAGGATTTATGATACATTTTGCTATGTGGTTGATGAAAAATGAGTTCAAATTATGGCTCACTAAATCCTGTATTTTCAGTAGTCATTATCAAGATTGTTGATAATTGTTTGAGACTCAAGGGAGTCCTACTCAAGGGAGTCATAAACTGGAGTTCATGTTCTTTCATTCTACAGCTACAGATCAGACAGGGAACTTTCAATGTCACAAGGAGAAAACAGCCTGATGGATTTCCTGGAAGAAACTACAGGCCCAGAGAAGCGTACTGAGATTGAAAGAAGGTTAAAAGTAGACTGCATCGTCTTTTCAGACAGCCAAATTCATTCTTATTATGCACTCTCTCAAATATTCATCTAGATATGTGTTTAATGCTGTGACTGTAATTCAAGAGAGTCTGATGCTTGTTATCAGTTCCAAAGAAGATTTAAATATTAAGATGTTGTTAAAAAAAATGACAAGGCAAAATAAATCTTCATCTGTTCTACAGTTATGAACTGTCACATAGAGAAGCAATGTGTTTGCCTATCCACCTTTCTTCCTCACCAAGACCAAAATATGAGAAGAACCAAAAGCAAAATATGTTTTGGACACTTGATGTAATTCCATTATTTCATTGTACAGTGTCATGCAGAACATAAAATGAAGGGTTGGGAATTATTAGGTGTCACAGAAAAAGTAACATTTAGCTAAAGCAAAAACATAATTCAAATAAAATATCAGATTTTTTCATTATAAAACCTAGATTTTGCAATATCATCATTCACAAAGAAATTAGGATCGCATCTTGAAAATATCATGTAATGCAGAAAAGAATCACATACTACACAGGGTCAGGATGGCCTGTAGGTTCTGATGAGCTGCATGGTTAGAAAATACTGGGATCTTCACAGGTCATTCTTATAATTCACCAGGGAAACTACAGCTCTTCAATTTTCTCTCCGAATATAAGAGAGAGAGCATTTCTAGCACAGGAATCTGGGCTGAAGTCTGAACTTTATATCTACATCTCAAATTGTGCTGCCATGTGAAGTCACCCAAACCAGCTCTAACTGAAAGGCTGTTGTGCGCTTAAGGGATTTGCATCTCTATTCATACAACACCATATAGTTGAATGTGTGCAATTTCCACGTTGAATGTTGCAACTTTCAGGATTCATTTCACTATTTATTCTTCATTTAATTCATGTGAATGAATAAGATTAGAGAGGTCAAATCGTTGGCTGATATAAATTACTGTATTCTTGGTGTCTGACTCCAGGCGTCTGTTCTTTCCCTAGTTACACCAAGATGTTTTGCTTTTTCCAAACAAAGCAAAATAATGGGCAACAATATTGTCATGGCTGAAGACAGTCTTGGATCTTGATTGGATGAGGCAGCATGAACTTCATAAAGCCAGCTGGCATTAGTAAGAACACTTTCTGGTCAATGCCTTCTAAAAATAAAAAGTATCAATCTCACGAAGAGCAGACCCCTCTTGCAAAGTCCAGAATTAAATGTAGCTCTCCCATTTGGCTGCTTTATTGCTGCCACTATGCCATCTGGCCAATAATTATTTAGTACTGTATCAGCTTTATGTCTGTAACTTTTAAAGCACAAATATTTATATTTGAGTTTTGTCCAAAAATTCTCCTAGATAAGTGGTAGAAAGAGATGTTTCTCTTTCCAGTTCCAGACAAACAAAGCAGAAAGTCTGGGCAGACTTTTCTTTTTTGGGAAAGAAACTTCATTCAAGAACTTGACAGTGAAAAAGAGATTCAATACTTGTGCTACTGCAAGGCAGATTTGAATAAATTGATTATAATTGATTTTATGCTGATGTCTTCATCTTAAATGGCATTGCTTTCTCAGCTTGTTCCATATGATTATAGGTCATTGGATCAAAACAGATGTAAAGCTGCAGTCTTTGTAGAATTTAATATACAGCTTTTATTCAGAACTGTGGACAGAACAAAGTTCAATTGACTTCTTTTTTAATTATTTCATGCCTTCAAAGATGAAATTGCATCTTTTTAAAGCATTATGTAAAAGATTACAGAGAATGCACAGTTTTCTAATTGTAAAGGAATTGAGTGATGTTCATATAATTACATTTATCACAGGACCCTTCAGATAGAAGGAAGGAAGTCAAAAGGAAAGGAAAATGATATTGGAAAGTCTGGATTTAATACATGGCTCAGCACAAATGTAATGTTTTGCTTTGGTAATGTCTTTCACCCATCCGTAGATTGAAAACAAAGATTAGCCTTTACCTTCATATAATAGTTACCCTGACCTTGTAAGTAGACTTTGTAATCCCACAGTGGAGACTGTTGGAAGCACAGCTAATGTAACAGTATTTCAAATAACTGAAGACATTGTTGGGGAGGCGACCACAACCCTAAGAATCCAGAACATAGAGGATACTACTGAATTTTTATTGGCTATGTATCTTCTTGGAAATTGCAACAAAAACATATGTAAATTCCTGGCCAACAACACTACTATAAATATGCAAACATATCACTGACATACTCTTTCCAATACTGCATATCATTATGCAGATTTTCTTTCAATTGTTTCCAAATTATAAGCCTTTGCAAATAAATACAGCAAAAATAACTGAAGGGAAGGGGCACATCACTAGGACATCACAAATACTGATTGTGTCCAAACTTACAGACTGTATTCTGAGGCTACTCTGCCTTGATGGAATTTGTAATAGATATATGTGCTCTCAAAAAAGCTCAACTTCACTGAACTAGAAAAACAACTAAAATTACAGTTTCTGTAGAAGCACAGTTACATTAATATCTCAAATTCCAATTTTAAGATTAAACTTGAATCACTATCCTTTAACTTCATCACCTAAGTATGGCACAACAAATACCTAATGACATTACACAAGTAGACATTTTTTGACACATATACAAAAATACCTGGTAAGTCACAAGGAAAGAAAATAAGATTAAAAGTGTTGAAAGACTATCCTTTAAAAAAGTAATTCTAAAATCCAAGAAAACTGTAACAGCTTCTATTTATTTTGCCTTACTTTTCTATACCATTTTAATGTATACAAGGAGAAATTCTCTTTTTTGGTATGCAAATATCTGAAATCTTTCCTCTATAGATACTTACAGTTTTTTTGTAAATCTACATTTCCCTGAAACATTTTAAAGCATGTCTCTTTTTAAGAACACAGTTTTTTATAACACTGAGATATTTAATTAAATTAAAGCTGAGCTGCAAGTGGTTTCCTCTGCAAGTGGTTTCCTCTGCAAGTGGTTTTGACACCAGAAGTGTCATTTCAGGGCAAACTTAATTCAGGTTTTGGAAAAAAATGAGGGAGCGATTTTGAAACAATTTAAAACATAATGTTAAAAATTAAATATTTTTATTTCTTCTTTCAGAATTTAACTGGATTATAAGCTAAATTGAGCAACACATGTTTTGAATACATGTTTATAAAAGTTAAATGTTTTCCAAAACTGTTTTCTTAATGCCATTTTTTCAGCCATAATTTTTCATTTTGGTAAGAAAAAAACCACCTTTTCAGGTAAATCCAATGTTTTATTTGTTCCCTATATTTTTGTATTTTTCTTCTCTCTACTCATCATAAGTGGAAGAACTCTATAGGTTTTATAAGGTGTCAGAACCACTAGAGTTCAATGATCCCTGCACACAACCCACATGCAACAGATCTAATACACTGAGATTTTCTGGATAGAAAATCCTTCTCTACTTAATCTTACAATCATTCACACAACTTTATTTAAAATATGCACATATAACCTTTATGAAATGTCATAAATCTGCACACTCGCCATGGGCATGAGTGTATTTACACAAAGAATCAATTGTGAGATCACTTTTTCCACATTCACTGTTCTCATGCTTTTCATCTTCTTTCTTTTATATGAAACCTTCTGCATATATCTGACATGCTGCTCTTTGGGTAAGCTGATAGGACAGTGATAGAGGTTACAAAAGCCATTATTCAGCTGGCATCCCATTTCCTATTGACAGATGGATGCATCTGTTAGACACAATCTAAGATTAGTTTGTATCTTAATATCAACGAAAAAATATGAGAAGACTGAGTTCCTTTAGTTTTTATGTTCTTTTGCTACCTCAGATCTGTGGAAGTAATCACAGAATGTTTAAGGTTGGAAAAGACCTGTGGAGGTCATCTAGTCCAATCCTCTTGCTCAAGCAGGGTCACCAATTTTCAAGGACCATATCCAGACAGCTTTTGAATACCTCCAAGAATAGACTTTGCAGTGTCTCAGGGCAACCTGTGCCAGTGCTCAGTCAACCTCACAATAAGAGTGTTTCCTGATGTTCAGAGAACCTCCTATGCCTCTGTGTTCCTTCCCCTCTACTCAGCATTGCTGAGGCCTCACCTGAAGTGCTGGGTCCAGTTCTGGAGTAACATAAAAGACAAAAATATAAAAAGAAAGAGAGAGCAAGAAAAGAATAAATCAGACATCTGACCACTCATATGCATATTTCTTGCCAAATAGTGTTTTGTTGATAAAACAGCTCATTGGTTATGTGTATTATGCGCTGAAGTAAGACTCTTATGAGATTATAAGAAAATTCTAAGCAATATTAAACACACAACTATGTTGACATAAAAAGTGCTTAATATAAAGAAGCTCATGTATTTCCTAGGAATAATGCAATTAAATGGTTATGTTTTGACTTGAGCATATCCGAGTACTTCAAAAGTACACATTATTTTAAGTATATAGATTTATTTATAAATTAATCATTACAGATTACTTCATCAAGGAATAAATACAGGCTGAGAAAAGTATAATGACTTCCCCAACTAAAAGATTCACATTTTTCTCTCTGAAAAATCTGCGTACATTAGACTTACTGCATTTGGGTGGTGTGCGTAAGTCATTGAGGTATGATAAACATCATAATTAATGGACATATGGAACCTTGCCATATGTGAAGAATGATCTACCATGTAGTAATTCACTTAAGTATGGAAAAACTCAATTCACTACATATGTGATATGTTTAATGTTGATCAGTCAAGATGGTAAGTTAAAGCTATTGCTGATCAAATGGACAAATTACTCTTTTTACCTGCTGATTTCATACTTTAGATCAAATAAGAAGTCAGTAACAGTGGAGAGAACTTTCAGAAATATTAAAGACCTTGCTGCAGTAACTGTGTTTATAAGGTCACATAATAGCTGAATATGATTCGCATAAGGAAAATTATAGTTGGCTATTTTAAAATTAAACTTCTCCAAGTTTATCTTCTTAACCAAAAAATAGATTCAGTGGAATAACCAGTCATGATACACATTGGTAAGGGAATTACAATACCAAAAGCGTACCAAAAGATCAGGTTCAACTCACAGTGTCCAGAACATATTCCAGAATTCCTAAAAAGGCTAAGAACATGACTCCCATATCCCATGGCATATATTAATCTGAAAACCAATAACTGAACTGGCATTGCTGATTTCAAAGTTCATGACAGTTTTCACAGTTCATGACAGTACTGCAGGAAATTATTTCTAATATAATGCTTCACAATTCACAATGAAAAACCTGGAAATCAACCTGTATCCCCTGCAAACTACAAAGAATGCATATAATCCAAAATACAAATATCAGAAACCACATTCTGCAACTAAACACGAGGAATTACCTTCTATACCAGCTTGTGCCCAAAGGTGGGCTCTCATGGCTAGCACAGTACCATTTATTTCGACAGTTTGCATAAGATGTAATGAACAAATGGAAAACAAGTTCTGAGTAGTTCTAATCTGAGGGAGTAATTTTTTTTAGCTACTATTGCTTCTTGTGGATTTTATACAGAAAGAAATGCAGCAAGTTCCTAAGGCAGTCATTTATTTAAACAGGTTATGCAATGCATTTTCTAATATTTAGGATTTCTTTCATATGCATATATTTCCAAGTCACCATATTAGAATGGGAGAAAGACACAGCTCAAAATATTATTCTAAATTTGAATTGTTAGCTAAGACAATGACCTCTACTGATTTCTATTAATCTCCATTTTCGATGCTCCTAAACTGATATTTCATAATCAAACCCAGCATTAGACGTCTTTCTTAAGAGGAACTACACTTGACAAAGAAGTAGCAGATTCAATCACTTTCCAACTTAAAAAAAGGGTTAGAAGCTTCTGTGGTGACAGAAAAACGGTATTACAGACACATACGTTAACAACACAGATGGCCATGTTTGCTGTCAAAATACTGAAAAATGCTACAATGACATGTAATCAGAGCAGAAACATTTGTAGGGACCAAGCTGATAAAACATTATCATTCCAATGCTTTTCTTAGTTCTGAAATATACACTCACTTGCATACTTCCATTTTGTCAATTGTCTGAAGTTGTTACCTGTTTACTCAGCAATAGTAGGACAATGGGTAGTTTCCTCTTAAAATTTTTGTCCAACACTTTTACTGTTCTGTGTTTCAGCATAAAGACAACTCTTGGACACAGTTCTTTTGCAGTAAATAAGTACCTGTACTTCAAAGATATCAAGATATTTGTCAATGCTTTGTCTTTCTGAACAGGTTTCTGAACAAGCTATAATTTTAGACTAGGCCATGATATAATTTACAATTCAGAATTTGCCAGTAAGGTTTGCTTCCTATTTGTATGTAATCATACCAAGTAAGCAAAACACAAGATGTCTGAATCTTCAGACCAGTAGAGGATGTTCTATTTCACATTACTTTACATGTCATAACAAGGGTACCACAGTGCATTCCTCTCTCCAGGCAAGCTGATCAATAGTCAAGCTTTAGCTCTGACTGTGATCTTTCACAGATAGTCAATAACATCTCTTTTCCTGTTTAGTTGGTGGCATCACTAGTTAAGATAAATACCAAAAATTATCCCTTTGTGATCTTAAATTAAGATCTTTGACAGAAATGGGACATGGAGACAGTTTCAGAAAGGGATTCTGGTATTCAGCAAAATTTAAATCAGAGGGTGACTTCACAGAAGTTACAAGGGCATGAATGAGGTCAAAATCAGCCTTCCAAATTGCAAAGAATCTCTACTTTACCAGACCTCCCTTACCTACTGAGAACATGTTTCCTAGTATGTTCTGTTCAGTGTAAACATGGCAATGCTAGACTGAAAGGGTAGTTACAAGGGTTCTCTTTTTCTTTAACCAGCTCTCTGAAGTGCCAGGGGAGAGTTAGGAGCTGTACAACTAGTTCTTCCCCAAAGGCATTAGAGTACAATCTAGTGTGCAAAAGAGATGGATCAGCCACCATACATATTCTCAAAAAAAGAGCAATGACTAAAGTAGGCTGGTTTCCTCTGTAGGCTATAAATGAGAAACACTGATTACAACCAATAATGAATTAGACTCACACCTCACAAGAGACTGAATATAAGAATATTTCTAGCCAATACAAAGACTTTTAAAAATGACAGAGGGTTATTAGAATTGAGATGTCTATGTACAGGTCATACTCAATAACTAGTAATTAATAATACAATCTTTACTATCTTGTTTATATTGAAAAAGGTTAGAATTCTTGTTCTGTCTGCCAGCCTACATGTATTCAAGCCTCTCTAGCTGCTTTTCAAGTAGAGAGATTTATTGGGGTTTGACATATTAGCTCTGCCTCTTACTATAATTATAAATAACATCCTTAAAAAAAAAAATATCAAAAACCCCAAATGATCAACTGAATTTTAAATTCCTGAAATGCACTTGCACTAGCAAGCTGGTACATTACTTGTTCTTTCCAGATCGCTCTCTCTTCAAGTCATTGTAAATTGGAAGTAAACCCTTGGCAGCAATATGCCTTGAGTCTGCACTAACCTATTCTCCAACACGAGACAGAAATAGGAACACTTACATTTGAAGTGAGCAAGCACAGTAACAGGTGTCTCTTGGGGATGATGGATCTCTAGTAAGTGAGCAAGTGAGTGCCTCCTAGGGGCTTGAAGGGCATGCTTAATTATTAACCTCAGCTACTGCAATTCTCTGCTATTTAGAATGCATGTTTTAAAATTCACAAGGTCAGAAAATATCTCTGTGTGGGTGGGTGTCTGAGTAGGCTCTCAAGGGAAGAGGAATACAAACAGTGCTGAGAAAGACACACATTTACCGAGGTACTGAGTGCTAGTCCTAAGAAAAACTACTTTACCTTCAAAGACAAGTAGTGCTAGAGGAGAGGCATCTAAAAATGTGTAATGGAAAGAGTAGTCAATCCTTTTTCTCCAGAAATTATCTTTTTTGTTGTTGTTTTTTGAAGAGTAAGAACAGCACTAAGTTATTTTTTTCAATCTGCTGCAATTTTACAGGGTCCTTTTCCTGTGGTTTTTTTCATACTCAGTTCTATTTCCTTCTTCATGCACGTTTTATGGTAACATTGATTTCTTGTACTATTCTTTGGAGAAATTAGCATGCACATTCTTTTCCAGAGCTGCAACAGTACATTTGTGGGTAAAGCAGCATCAAAAATAAAACTGAAAGGGTAGCAAGCAGGGCTGCACACAGCATGCAAAGAGAGCAGGAGAAAGTCCTGGCACTCCTTAGAGCTATTGGTCTTGACCCATGACAGAGGGACTATCAAAGACCTGAAAATCTTTTAAAAATTATGCAATTATGGAAGCAGAGTGATTTTTATGGTGGTCTTCATTAGAAACCTTAAAAAGGCAAACTACAAATCTAGAAGAAGTTACAATAAATATTTTGCAAATGTTTACAAGTGTTTGACACTGAAGTATTGCTTCTGGTCTCACTGCCTTCTTTCAGTGTAATAATGCAAGATCTCTGTAAATGTATATTGACCCAATCCCAACTACAGCAGAAATTTGCATTGATTTGAATGTTTTCCTTTCAGAATAAATTTTCCATGGAAAACTCTGACATCTTTTGTTTCAGATCAATTAGAGCATGCTGTTTGAATAAATCAGCTGGCTAGGATGTTTCTTATTTTATTTACAATATTAAAATGAAAAAGTCTATTTCAATAGTAGCAATAATAATAAGCCTTTTGCTTCCCTGAAAAATGTAAATATTAGCATACTTCTGCAAACTATTTTAAACTTGACAAATGACATTTCTAAGAAAAAAGTGTTCCATTCTAGAAAATGCTTCACTTAAAGTAATTTCTTTGTCATGCTACAGGTATGCTATCTGTCCTATACTTATCTAAAGTAATTTTATTTTAATTTAATTTAGTTTTGTTTTATTATTCTATTTTATTTATATATTATTACAAAATTACCCATCAGATCCACCCATACACCTTGTACTTCCATTCAGTCTTGCAACAAAACACAAAGAGTTGACAGGTGAGAACAGGAAGACTATAGCAATCTCTATCTAAAAATCTCCATTACCTGTTCATTCTAAGACCACACCCTGAGGATTCTTAACAAGATTAATAATGTGATTTATATTGACAGCATATGCTATCAAAGAAAGAATATTTAACATTAAAACAAATTATTCTATCTTTTAAGTTTGTGTCAGATTGAGTATTTTTCTAACTTGAATACTGTAGGTGAACAAAAATGTGTACCCATTTGGGATGGCAGTGAGGAATACAGGATTCTTCATGTAAACAGAAGCTGTAATATGTTCTTCTGTATATGGTATTGAATCCAGAAAATTAGTTTAAGTCTTTGTTAAGGACTAGTGAATTATATTGGTAGATTTCTGACATAGGCAGTTGTCATTTGAGCTCTGGTGAAGCAAGCTGTCTATGTAGGAGATGCACTAGGTAACCTACAAATGTGCATTACATGATCCCTCTTATCGTTTTTTTATATTAAATAATTAGACAATTTTGTATATCAAGATTTAGAAAGAAAAAAAAAATGTGGTGCAAAATTATAATGTCTAAGTCCGCCGCATAAAATAGACACAGACCTGGACTTCTGTGATTAATTCTCAGTGGTGATTAATTCTCACAATGGTAAGGAGAGGTAAATACAAATGGAAATATAAAGCCACTGTATGGATAAAATCTTGTTTCAGCAATATACTGTCCCAGAAAAATATAAAATTTATTCTTGAATGCCTCAAGCTCCCTTATTTTTTTGGTTGCAGAAGTTTTAAAATGAGGAGGAGAAGAATGTAAAATTTTGAGAAAGATCAAAGTGTGCTGTTTCATGCATTGTGGGAAAACTGTTTCTCCAAAGTAGGTGGTTTGACTAGCATGTAAAAGAAATTTATATATTTAAGAAATATCACTAGCATCACAAGAAGAATAAACACTATTGCACCAATGGGTGACATACTGGAACTCCTTTGTGATAAACTTCAATTGAACTAATGAGATATTGACCAATTTGAAATGCAAGATGAAAAAACCTACTTAAGTATCAAAGCCTATGCAGACTGCTTAGATTTCAGGAGAAATCAATAACCTGTTTCACTTGAAAAATTTTCATTCTGGTAGAGCTCTTCGGGGTTCATAAGCAAATCCAAGGAACTACAGTTTCAGTTCTGAGTGTTTCAGTACTCATGTAATCAGGCACTATCATAAATCTTAAGGATCAGCAGGATCAGTTTATGAACAAATATCAGAAGCTGATCTTTGAGACAAATTTCATTGGTCATTACACCCTTAAAGACAATGGTTTTTTTCTTTCTTTAAATCTTTATCATTCTATCAAAATCAGAAGAAACAACAAGAAAGTAGTACACAATCTCATCCTCCTGTGGAGATGACACATCCAGATTGATTTCATGCCTCCCAAGAATAAAGGATTTGAAATCCAGAGTTACTCCTGAACAAACAAACAAAATCCAAACTCCTTAATTTTCATGACTGAGATGAGCATTTGTGGTTGGATATGCTGCTCGCTGCAGAAATTTCTAGAGTGCTATAGATAAGACCATCAGTATTATCTTACTCCAGAAAATTCAGATCTAAAACTGTATGTTGCATTTCAGTAGGGAAAACAATTTTTCACTGGGCTGCACTACCACACAATAATAGTACTTTATTACTTTTGTAATACCACTAGTTATGGGCCTCAATTTCTATGTCAATGATCTAAATACTAATGAGGAAGCCTGGTCTTCTTCTGCTTAACACAGAGAATTAAAATACAAAGAGGATAAATAGATTAAGTATCCTCTGTGGTATTAATATGGATAAAGTGACATGCATACCACTGTAATTCTGGCTAGTCAGCTATTGTGATTTACTCTTATGCTGACTCAGTGCTTCAGAGTGAAATACTGCCATCCCTCCCACTCCTCTAGTGCTTGCCAAATCCCATTAGGAAATGTATAGTCATTAAGGTTAAGTAACATCATGCTATCCAACTCTGCCCAGAAGGTATTTCAGAATGTCTCTGAAGTCAACTAGAAAGGAAACCTGTCAATCCAGTGCCAGAAGAGAGGTTTAATATCCGGGAGGAGCAAGATCTGGGCTGATACCTGCAGGAAAGTGAGCCAGGAACCCAGGGTGATTATGAAACAGACCAGGTAATGACTTGCACTGAGAGGGCACAGCCACACTGCACCTCAGTCAGGCAAGCAGAAACGGGTGCTGACACCCATCAGCAGGTTCTATCGACAGCATAGTGAGCACCAGGGTAATGCCATCTAATATGCCAGGTTCAAGATCCACCCAGAAAACCCCAAATAACAATTCAGGAACAGGTTGAGCTGAAGTGGAGCTCCTGGGCCCACTTGTTTCAGAAAATTGCTGCTCTAGTGCCTAGGATTTAGTGTTAGTGATTACTTAGCCCCCTCCTCTCATTACATAAAACCTGTGGGTTTTTCACACATCTGATGTGAAACAACAATCCCCTGTGCAAATTTTGAAACAGATGTCCTTAAAATTTTCATGTCCTCAGGAAAAAAACCAACAAAAACAAAACAACAAAAACAAACTTCCACGCTAGGAAGCTTATAAGTTTTCCATTAGGAGAGGTATCTTTTCCAAATGTAAAGGCTTCAGCTACCCAGGCACATTGTTTCAACAGAAAAAAATCCAAACGCACCACTGCTACGTCTGCCATGATATTTCACCTGAAAGAGCCAGTAAAAAAAGACAGAGTAGAGCACAAGAGGCCTTCTGCTGTCTTGAAGTACAATGAAAAGTAGCAGACTGGACACCCTTTAGTTAACTCTGATTGGCACGGGGCAGCAAAGTGTAACAGAGAAAAGGGAACATCATGAGTGACCTCAAAAAGCAGCATGAAGACTCACAAGCATTATGCATATTGTCAGTAAACACTACTACTTAAAAAACCACTGTCTACCACAAGCTGAATGTTCACCTACAATGTGTTCTTCACAGACATATTAAAGGAGAACAACATTTGTGGGTGCTTTGTATTTCTTAACTACTTGTGGAACAATTTAGGTTACACTCTCCACAGTATCTTGGCACCTGTATATGTAACCACTTAGCAGGGTGTCTGAAAACATTTGGCCTGTGACTCATTGTGCACTTTAGGTGCCTGTTTATTAATCAAGAATCACACACCCTGCTGCGTGTTATAATTTTCAAGGAAGCAACAGATCCATTAGCGTTCAGTGTTTCTTGTTTTGTATCTCATATCCAGGTCAGAATTAACCAACACACCTGAGATTTAATTACTCTAAGCACCAGCTCATTTCATGCTTTCATGCAGTTCAGCCTTTCTCTGACATTCTAGGTTCTCCTGGACAGACCTTAACAATTTCTATAGATACTTCAGCAATATTGCTTATATGTCAATATTCAGATTTTTAAGTTTGAATGACCTACTTCTTTATTTTTTTTCTGAAAAGCTCTCTGTGATTAAATATTCGAGAAAAAAAAAAAGTAAGATTTTATACTTTAAAAAGGCATACACTCCAGATACATTTCTAAATTACACACACACACAGATTTTCCACTATGATTTTGTAACGTAAATAACATCAAAACAAGATCAAAGCTTCATATCAGAGCTAAAAAAGATTCCCTGTTTTAAAGGGAGTCTTTTTTTAAATAATTTAACTTTGTGGCTACAATACTGAGTTTACTCGGTCAGTTAGAGCAGTTTTTCTACTTCCTTTAATGGAAACATAAATTATGGAAGTCTTGCCAGGTATACTTGTCATCAATTTGCCTGATTTATAGACATACATAATTGCCAGAACTTCAGAAGTACTCCTTTGTTTAAGATAAATCTTTATTAAAATGAATGTCTCATGGCAGCCATTCTGAAATCAAACTGTTCAACTGTACTCTGTGCTCCCACTCCACTGTATAGTCTTGCTGATCTCATATTATTTCATATTGTCACTCTGCACTTTAAAACAGCCTTAACTTCTAATAGCTCCCAACAGAATAGTCAGTAAAAGAAGTTCAAAATGGCAAGGAGAAAAAAAAGAATAAAAAAGGAGTTATGATGAGGGAGTTAAGTGATATTTCAAGTTCCCCAGTATTTTATCTCTTGGGAATCTACCTGTATTCTGATGGTTCATGAAATGCCACAAATTCCAACAATCAGTGATACATATTTGACAAAATAATAGAATCAGTTTTGCCAAACAGGAAACAAAGGAGTAGAATAAATATATTTTTAAAACACTCCAAACACATATATTAAGTTGTATGTTTACATTGAGGTATCATTACTTTCAGATGCTGATTACCTGATTCATGTCTCTAATGTTAATAACGTTGACATATTTTACTGATGACAATGGCTGTCTAACAGATCACAAGTCAGTCTAGATCTAATCTCATAATACCTTCATACTTCTAAATGAAAGACTCAGAAGTTTCCTGCTTCTGACCTATTAAGAGCAAATAACAAATTACTTTTCCACTGTGTTAAGAAGAAAAGGAGTAAGATTGGGCTCTAAAGGTCTCTTATATTTGCAGCTCATTTTGACACATAAGCAAGTTTACTAATATAATCCAAAGACTGTGAAGTTTAAGCTTGTCTTATTTAGAGGATTAAAACCAAAAGTGTATTACTATATAGTCCCGTTTGGTTTCTTCATAAAAGTGCATTAACTGCAAGTCACAACTGAACAAATTTCCTGGATGAGTTTATTCCAGAGATAATTTAAACTATTGCAGAATTAAAGTTTTTCTTTTGTCAGGCACTGGTTGTGGAATCAGAAGCATTCTACAGGTTAAGGTGAGAGAACTTTAGTCAAATTCCTCTTTGTGCTCACACAAGAAATAGGAATAAGAGAAATTGTAAAAGGAATCAGTGCAAACAATGGTTTACATTGAGAAACAAAGCAATTTGAAGGACCAAGACAATTCAAAAGCCTTTGGGAAGCACTATCAATTAAAATATATTTTGGTTTGCATTTATGTTACAATAGCTTGGCTCAGTCAAAAGCTTACATTATCCTACAATACTGCTGCATTAGCACAGAGGGCATTCAAATGCATTCTATCTAATTAGCATTTATTGAAAGGGAAAAAAAAAAGGCTGGTCACATTACAAGTTTTATCATAAACCACAGAGAATTGTAAAATGCATTTTTTATACAAAGGACTCTTGAGAATGCTAGCACACTGCAATAAAAGTATACCACTTAAAAGAATTTTATATGAAAACATGTAATGTGAAAATTTTTATGGAATTGTTACTTTGATATAATTTTCCCATTGCAAGTTGGATTGAAAAACTGATAATTCAGATTTTTCTTAAAAAATAATAACTGAGGGGGAGTAACAGGAAACAGGTCAATCTTCTTCAAAACTTCTTTCTTATATATTCAAAATGTGTCAGTTGTAATGCATGCTGCTAGAGTATAAGACAGCAGTCCATGGACACATTTTGATATCAAGGACTGTTTAAAAGCCGGTTGTCTGTTAACAGTTGTAACACCCCCCATTTACGGTTTTCCCCTTGGTTACTTCCCTATGTGCTTCTTTCCCCTGTGTTACTTCCCTATCTCAGGTTGATCCCCATCATGGCTGATCCCTTGTTGTTTTATCCCTGGTTCCCCTCCATGTTGTCTTCCTCCCCCTCACAGTTTCCCGCCTTTGCCCTGGACCCTGTTTCCCTATTGGTTGGTTTTCCCGCCTTTGGCGAGTTGCCCTCAATTGGTTGCCCGGTTACAAACTCCGCCCCCTTCCCTATCCAGTTGCACCCAAGTTCCAGAACCTTCCCTCAGAACCCTATAAAAACCCAAGCCCCAATTGAATAAATGCCTTTTGTGCCTTCACTATCAACCTGTGTGGTGTTGGGTGTGGAAGGTCATTCAGTCAGTGGCTCATCAGTATGCTGCATCACTCTTATTAACAGATTTCCAGAATGAAAAGTCATTTTGAAATCAAACATGATGAAAAGCAGGATATTTCGTTATTCTCAAATGTATGTTAAAAAAAAAAAGTTTTTTTGAAGCAAACTTAGAAATGGTTTGAGCTAATACAAACCAGAATTTTCCTAATAATATAATAAAAATATTCTTATTATAATGTTAGACAGAAAATATCTAATTTATTTTGTCATAAAAAATTTCTCTGTTCTTTGGACTTTCCTTAGGGTTCTCATTTTTATCCGGTTGATCATCTTCTGTTCTTTTGATAGGATACTATTTCAGTGTATTCTGCATCTGGGGTACTCACAGAAAGTTTACTGCATTTCAAGTACACTCAGGGATGTGTCAGAATTGGAGCTGATTAGTCAGAACAGTGACACAGGAAAATATATTCTCCTCTAACACAGTTCTGAGGCTGACTAATCCTTTGGAATCTCTCCCCACATCTGGAGTAACTACTTTTTCATATGTTTTATGCAAATTACTTCCATCTAAACGTTTACCTTCTCAAGCACTGTTGAAAAACCTTGCACTCAGCTTTGCTGAAAAATGCTATGAACTAATACTTAGGATAAAGTATGAGTTATTGGTGGTATCATCTGGAAAAAAACCCCAAATTTTAGAAAAGCCAGAGAAAAAAGGCAATCTACTTATTCTCTGTAAAGACAATATATTAACCATTGTTGTTACAATAAGAAATAAAGCAGTTTTAATTACAAAGATGGGAGAAATGTTAAATTAGTATCGGACTTGAAGGAGGTTTTTTCTAATTAGTTCTCTAAACAAGAAATTTACTGGCTTCTGTTCAGTTCTGATTTACTGCATTAAAGCACTTTGTTATGGAAGTGATTCACTGTCAGTGACTTGAAAACCAAAATTCAGAATTTTTTTTTTTTATTCAGGCAAAAATGATTAGTGCGTTTACACCCCATGTCAAAATCAGCCAAAATCATTGCATGGGTTTTTTACATCAGATTAATTCTGCCTTTGTGTTTCATAGGGATACTGGGATGAGACTGGTCACATTTTAGCTCTTCTGCAACAAACTTGGAACTTTGGAAAGATTTCAAATCACTGATCCATCATATACTGATCCATTCTGCTTACTCACTAGCATTACCTACTTTCTGACTGTCCAAAATCAATACAAAGCATTGAATGCCTTAATTTGCAGTACCATGCTGGATGCATTATGATTGTATCCCAAACTCCACAGGAATCTGAAGACACAACCATATCCAAGAACATGCCTTTTGTTGTGCTTCTGAGCTAAGCAGGAAAATGCCTAAAACCTATCTTTCTAGACAAATTTGAAAAGTTAGTCATATGAGACCTTGCCATAATACAATAAGGTATGATCCATAAACATTTCTATTTGCCAGGGACTACACTAAGTTATTTGAGGGTAAAACATTCCTCATATAAAATTTTACCTTAATTTTATAAGAAAGGTCTGGGATATCTACAGTAAATATAAACATATATATGTATCTCTGCAATAAAAGCTAAAATCTCTGAATCAGTTTTGACCTCAGATAAACTCTTTGTTGATGGCCTTAATGTACAGCTACTTAAAGAGAAGCTACTATTAATACCCTGTAAGGATAGACACTGTTCTATGAAGTTCAATGGACTTGTTCACTTATCACCTACCTCATTAAGTTTTAATTTTATTTTTATATGTTGTACGTAACCAGTGATAAGCTTGGTACTGCCAAAGCATCTAAAAATCAATTCAAAAAAGCTTTTAAAACGGTGTGGAGAGACAGAGGGGTTATAAATGGAACTGCTGACAGACTTATCTCTACTGTCTTGAATATCTATTGGTTATGCTTTACCATAGCTCTGAAATTCCTCTTTCAACTCTTCTAAGAGCTGAAATCGAAAAAGATAATTTGTATTCCAAACACATTGAAAAAGACTGCGCTTTATTTTTAATAATTTTCTGTATGTTTTTCTTTCTTTCTACAGTAAAATGACAGAGAAAAAAAACATAAAAACCAAAAAACTGTGTGTGCATGGCCATGTAGCAAGAGAGGGTTAATCACTGAACTTTGTTAAGTCTACATCTCTGAATTTTTCTTGGGAAGACAAATGGAGAATAAATCTTTATGAAATTATCTGTAAAATCTCCACTGAATTTTCTTGGAGACATTTCTTATATACTTTTTTTTATATGTGTGTATATATATATATATGTATAAATAAATATAGTTAATAATACTTTACTACTGAATTAAAAGAGTCATGCTGAGTCTGACATTTAGAAACTTCCTATCAAAACAAACTAAATAGCAAAAGATAAGCAAAATGGTAAAATCAGTGCTAGAGAATCTGTCAGTAGGAAGCCTATGAACATGAATAAATAATTTTAATTAATATTGACAAAAACAGACTGCATAGAAGAGGTAAATAATAGAATTTGAAAATTGAACTACTAGAAAAAAATGATAAAAATTTAGATCATTGAATATAGGTTTGCTCTGAAGCAGTTGTTTTTTTAAATCAATTTTCTCTCAAGATTCAACTGAACTCTTGATCATATTAATTAAAGGCTGGAAATACTGTTCTGAAGTGGACAATATAAATATGTAACAGAATCAAAGGTGCCATTAATATAAGCAATTATACAAGAAGTTATCCTAACAACTAAAGAAATCCATCTGACAAATTCCTCACTATTTTCAGGTGATCCATAAACACTACCAGTAATAATTGAATTCTCCTGAATGATATAACAATTAATAGTAATCGTAATGAGTTGGTAAAACTATCAATGCTTCTTGGTTACCGTTTGCAATTAATGCTAGATTTATACAACTTTTCATATTAGTTTTGTTGACTAATTGTGCTGTTTTCATTTTCAGTGAAGATACAGCGTGCAAAACTGATCTAAGAAGCTGAAAAACTAACCCTTGCATAGATTGCAAACTATTTCCTCAGGCTAATGCCTAGATCAAGTATTAAGAAGAGCTCAGATAGTTCGGTAGTTTTTTGTTTTTCAGTGTTGATGTTTTCTTCTTGTGTCACGGAAATAATTTTGTTTCCCTGATGCCAACAGTTTTTAACCAGCATTAACCATTTCCTAAACCTGTGGAAATACTTTCAGTGATATGTGAGAAGGAAAGGTCCAGTATTGTCTCTAAAGACTACTGAAGAAAGAAGTTGAAAAAAATTGGGACCTGTTCCCTAAAGTAGTATCTGTTTGGTCTCAAAAACTAAATGAGAATCATAGAGGTTTAGGTGCTTAAGGATTATTTCACTATACTATGTCTATCTATGGAAAGACTTCAGGATAAGGAAAAATACATAATTTCCTTCCTCAAGAGGAACACAAAAGTAAAACTAAATGCTTATTTTTTTTTACTGTAAAACATGGAAATGTTGGAAATGGTGGGGTTTTTTTCTGGTGTTCACATTTTTTTAGTTTGATTTTTTTACTATATAGTTCTTCAATAAGTTTGTACTATAAAGAATATAAATATAATATTACTGTTATTATTATTTCTTTAATCACCTATTAAGTAGGAGTATATGTTTTATGAAACAGATATAGATATGAATTATTTTAATTATGAAAATACATTTCTCTTTGTCAGAGCTCTGCAACAAGAAAGAGCCATTTGTTTGGTTTCTTACCTTTGTAAGGGCTACACTTACCTCAAGCAAATATATATTGACAACTAAAACGCACAAGGAAGATGTTTTTTAAACTGATAGGTCACTCTTTAAGTGACCATAATTAAAAGAATCTGGCATATCTGATAATTATTTTTGAGGGTGGGGAATACCTTCTGTTCTCAGTACTAAGAAGAAAACTGTTTTGTACATTTTTTGTATTCACATACTTCTCTACAATCTGCAAACTGACAAAGAGTTTTAGACTTGTTTATAGGCTATATAATATTGATTTTTTATTGGTTTCCTTAGCATTCCCATGGTTGAATGCTATTATGCTATGTTAATGCTAACTGAATAAAAATTGTTCTTTCAGTATTTCTGTAGGTACCGAGCAGACTGACATTTTTCTTAAAAAGAAACAACATAGATTATGTGCAAACCTTTGAATCAAGTACAACAAAACAAAGTCCTTGGATTAACCACAGTTATCTCCTGAATGCATACAGTTACATTTTCTTAAACTTTATGAAATCAAATAACTACAATCAGGCATAAAAAGTACACTGCTGGATCATTTAAAAAACTCCTTTTATTGTAAATGTCTCAGAGTCAGAAAACTTGCTTCATATACAAGCTGATAATACATAAACTGCTACTGACTGTTCTGTAAATATCAGGGGAAATAGCAAATGAGAAAAGGTTAAAAAAAATAATAAAAAAAGCTCTTTGCATAAAAACAATCCCAAACAATTGCAACCTAACCATGAAGAAAATCTGGCAAACAGAAAGGTTTCTAAATCTTCAGACAAATTAGCTTGTTTCAACTAAGAACAGTCATGGAAAACAATAGTTTTAAGATGGTATTAGGTGACTTTGATAAATGGGATTGTGTGCTGGGCTTCAAAAGATGGAACTGGATTTGATGACACAATACATTTTTTTCCAGTCCTATTTCTTATGCATGTGAACTGAATTGCCTTTTACAACTAGGAATTGTCATAACAAATCCCCCTACTCTTAAGTAAGCAGAAAAACTCTGTTTGAAAGCTTTGGTTTCCTTTTATACTTTGGACCCTCTACAGACATCCTCAAGGATATTCTTCTGTGTCAGGAAGGAAGCTAAAAGACACCATCACTCCAGAGATTCTTGTCATTCCAGATCAGGAACTGGAGTGAAATGGTACCAGCATTTTTTCTGTTATCATCAGTTTCTGCACAGTTTATTATTAATTTTTAATTAGGTTTTGAGAACTGAGACATTTCTTATGCTGAATTTCTTATGATATGACTTTTTATGTAGACAGACAAACTATTACTATAAAAATGATGAGAATTGTACTTCTGCTTTTATGTTGGGTGAATCCTAATGCTTGATAATTTAATGATCAGCTTTTCATACTGTAAAACTTGAATTCCATGAGCACTTTTCCATGCTCCGTGGCAAGCCATACATTTGTAAAACTGTCTGAGCTAATTAGTACAATATATCCACTTACATGCACAAATGTCTGATAACAGTGTGGTAATGGCCTGCACAAAAATAGTATTCCAAATTGTGCATGGATCTCTGATATCATGTAATAAAAATCTGAACGAGTGAATTAAAATAATTCAACTGGTGATTGTTTTGGTGCTTAAATTATTTCCAGAGTCTGCAATAAATTTTGAGCTTTAACACACAATGATAATATTTTAAGTCTTTAGGTATTCCTTTGCCCAGACAATGCAGATTGCACACATCTCATTACATGTCATTGACAATCACAAAAAAAACTTCAAACAACCTAATACAGAAACATTTTTCCTTTATAGTTCTTGCTTCCTAGATGAATAGAGTCCTGTTAGCAGATGAACAGAGAAGAAGCCAAAGACAAATGATTCCTCTGTTAAACAACATAAAATTCAGAATGTGAGTCACCATCTGAGCATGGTACTGGATTAAGGGCAATAAACAGAACTTTTTCTGAGATCAAGGCAGAGGTGAAAAGAAGAAAAAAAAATCAAGGAAGATAATTAATTTAATCATCTGATGCTGAGAAACTCAGGGCACAACTCTTCCAATTAAATCAATAGGTTATAAGTCAGGAGAGAATTTAGCCTTGAAATGCCAAAGTAGAATGTCAATGAGATCTGAGTACCCAGTTCTTTCAAAAATTCCAGTCTTCTTAGGCACAAAGCATAAAAAGTTAGCATACCTGCTCATGGGTAAATCCCACCTTCTATGGTTATAGATGTGGAACAGTATAACATTATAGCATGATGAGAACGCAGTATTTCCTAAACCCTCAGATTAAACATTTCCAATGAAAAAAAGAGATCAAACTAAGTATTACCCACAAATTATATTTTAAAGGCTACAAGAGCAGAGCCTCACCTACACTCTAAATTAGTTAAGCTTCAATTATTTCGAATGCCAATTTATATCAAATGAAAATCTTATCCATAAACTTTACTTTCCCAGGAAGCTTGTGTCTCTCTTGTAGTGAACACTAACTTCCAATTGCTCTCTTACATTAAATATAAAGTGTATTGCACAGTAAATCATAGCATGATTTGGGTAGGAAGGCCTACTGGTTCATCCTTCTTTGCCAAACTGGAACATCTTAAAAGCAGGAGGCTTTGTCCAGTTAAGTTTCTAAGAATGGAAGTNTCAATTTATAATGAATACAAATTGTATTATGAGGAAGAAAAATAATAGGAAACTAATCAATGGACCCAATTTCAATCCAGAGGAAAATGCAAATGACTATAATAGTTTATTATTGTAATCAATTATTAATTTGTGCTTAACATCATCAGATGTGAAAATACTATTAAATAATACTAGGAAAAA
>VWZF01007224.1:494326-580076 GCA_013396755.1 Sclerurus mexicanus | reverse complement strand
TTTTTTTTTTTTTTCAAAAATGCTGATCTGAGTTGTGGTCAGCACTTGTCTGTACAATTTACATTGCCATTGTTGACACCTGCAGATGCCCTCAAACTTGATTCCCCTCTCCATAAAAGACTGCAGAGCTGCTGGCAAAGCATTCTTTAGCAAAGAGACTTTTCCTCTGGAATGCTCTTCCTTGCCAAGGTCTAAAATAGCCACAAACTGTTGACATTCTGGGTATGCTACAAAGTCCATCTGTGTGAGCTGACTGATGCAGTAACGGGTGGGATATCTCGTGGGAAGGTGTGATGGAGGTGCACAGGTCTTATGACTAGAAATTAAATGGGGTGTTAGAAAGTGGGAGGACAGAAGAGTGCTGCTTTTTTTGGAAGTTTTATTTATTGCAGTCTCTACTTTATGTTTTAAAATACATGCCAAGGTTGCTTAAAGTCTTAGGTGTCCTCTGGAGTGCTTATTTTGGATTAAAATCTAAATGAATGATAATTCTATTCCTAGTGTTAATGATTCATTTTGTTTTCCAGATTTCTCAGAAACATTTCATAAATTAAAATCTGAGCAGCAGACTGTTATTTTTTTCAGAATCCTTCCACAACGAAATTAGTATGACTTTTTAAAGACTAAGATACTATGCAGAGAGAGAAAGAATGCAAGAATCAACCCAAATGATTTTGACAGTTAGAGCATGATGTTTTACAGCAACTTTTTTGTTAAAACACCCATGTTAAGCAAAATGTATTACAGTGGTAGCACTGGTTTGTTGTCAAGGGAGGAAAAAACCCACAAGTAATGGCACTGGTTAAAACTACAAATAAATAGAGAAATAAACAAATGCCATGAATTAATGAGATTAAAATATCCTTGAGGATATTTTGATAACAGTAGCCCCTCTATAGCAAGGAAAATACAAAAAAGAAATATTTAAGTAACTGTTGATTTCAGTTTTAACAACATACACATTTTCCTGTATTAAACACTAAGAATTAAATCCAAAACATTTTTCATTTTTATCACTGATCTTTATTTTAAGTACCCTATATATAGATATCCTACCCTAGTATTTGTTTATAACAGTAGCCAAAGTCCTACATTTAAGCTCAGTTCAGCAGAGCTGAAATAAGTGAAATAAGTTGCAGGTAACCAATATATTAAAAATATTTAAAAATATTCGTTGCTTACTGAATCTTTATAAGAATAACCTTGTATTTATAAGAATTGCTCCTTTATTCATAGCTATTTGAGAGATTTCATGCAAAAACTTTCTACTGAAATGATCCCCTGAAATTCAAATTTTAGCACTGTTCCATACTAGGGATAAAATATTGGTCTCAATTTATGTGCTCTTTTCTGGACTTAATACATGATTAGACATTGTTTTCACTGGTCACACTAGGGACAGTAAACTGAAGAAAATTATATCCCCAAAGTCTTTCAATTTTTCAGTACTTAGTCATCAAAAAAAAAAAAAATCCAACACCTGAGATAATCATGGAAGATCATCTGCAGTAATTCTTTTAGACTGTAGTATTTTCAGCTTAAAATTGAGTACCATAAAACACTAAGGTTGATCACACATCTGTTTGCTTTTTTTTTTTTTTGAGGAATGGGAATAAAATTAATACATCTCATTATAGTCCAAACATTTTTGTAGTAGATTTGATTTGAGGATGATCAGTTTTTCACTACACAGAGTTCATGAAGAGGTAAAAGATTTTCCTGTCACCAATACTCTCATTTGTTCTAAGTATTGGGAAAATTCCATGAGACATGACATGAAAGAAAGTATGTGAGTTTATTACCTTTTCTTGCTTTTCCATCTTTTGATAAATTTCTCTGCTCTGCAGTTTATTTTTTTTTCCAATGAGGAATTAAATAAAATTTGGGTTTGTCAACATTCTGAGTTTCTAAATATTAGATGTCTAATCTTTCAAAACTTACAGAAAACACCAACAAAGAACAAACAAAAATACAAATTTAGCAGATATTTTTAAAGTTATCCAGTTATTCATCCTGTTTAATAAATTGATCAGCAGTCTTCAAAAAATTTGCTTGATAATGAACAAGCTCACTATAATTAACCTGCCTGCTCCACATTCCTGTCTCTTCTTGGTACTGCCTAATGTCAAACCAGACAGACCCACAATGACTCTCATGCCCTTGTGGAAGCTGTAAGAGCATAACTTTTCATTGCAGGCAGTCACCAGTAACAACAGCACTTCAATTATGTCTAAATCCACCTAATCAAGACGAATGTAAAGTCTCCTCTGACATTTTTTTGTCTCCTTTTCTACCTTTTTTTTTCTACTCATCTTTACCACAAAATTGACCATTCTACTCAAAGGATGCTATAAACTCCCACTGAAAATTTCCAAAACATTTGAAAGCAACAGAAGGCTTCCCTCTCTGATTCCCTGTCCCTGCTACATAGGTTGCACTGAATTCTACTTTCTACACCTTAAACGTTTTATATTTATGTCAGGCAGCCAAGAACATTCCAGTGTGCTGAGCCAGACGAACCCACTGTGCCTAAAGTATGTCAGATACAATCAGCTTCAAGAAGCACTGAAGTAAAACACCAAGACCTTTTGAAGCTTATTCAAAAACAGTCATAAAACCAGACACATTAATCAGGCTAGTATTATTATCAGTGGTGTAAGCAGACAGGTAATATAATCCCATGACAACACATGAATACCACAATTTCCCACCACACACTTGCCACCTGCAGAAACAAGGTACAGTTTTTCACAGGACATTGAGAATTTGAGTTCTAATTCACACAGTGAAAAGACAACTCTCTCTGTCTATATATGAATTAAGCAAGGCTTCACTGCAAAAATGTCCACACTTTCATTGCAGTATGTACAGTTCCATATGTCCATCATTCACACTATCAGTACATAAGCAAGAGCTGCACATACACAATAATAGTATATTCCAACTGAGGTAATGCTGAGATAACAGAATGCTGTCTGGCATCATGTTCAAGGTCAGTCTTTTAAAATTACTGTTTTGGAATGTTCATTTTTTCTCATTAGTCTCACGGATCAGCTGAACAACTATACATCTATACAAACGTACTAAAATAATCCTGATGCTCACACCAAATTAAACAAATCCAAGGTTAATAGTACAGACAAATAGCTGAAACAATAGCCATATTTATAAATTAACAATTTACAGAGCAGGTTTTACTGAGGAAAGAGACACATTAGCAAAACAGAAAATGCACATCTGATTGCAGAAATTACAAATCATCTTTTGCACAGCAATCCTGTATTTTATAGTGCTTGGTTTTAATGTTTGCCTTTGATATGCTTTAAGCAAAAGAAACAAGACCTATTAAAATTACTCCTTCACATATTGAGTGACTTCAAAACACAGTGAAAAACACATTAATGAACTGTCTTCTTTGCTTTGTTACTCCTATGTTAGAGTGTTTTCAACTAGGGCCAATACTGGGAGTCCTAGATACATGGTAGCCACCAAACATCTTCCTTGCCTTTGAACACCCGGCAAAAGACAAGCTAATTATGTTCCACTCTCCCTCTCTCTCTTCTGTGAATAACTCAACACTACTAGCACTGCCTTTCCTTTGTGTTTTCTTTCATAAAATATGATGCTGAAAAGTGGTAAAAGATGAAGAATGGGTTTTGCATACAAACAAAGTATTAAAAACATCTAGATTTTTAAATATCCCTATGGTTGTTCCTTAGTACTTACAAATTAAATAAAACTGCAAATTGAAATGTATAAGCTGTTTGTTTGTGTGTTTGTTTAAGTAACATAAAGCAAATAGCATATTTTAAATTCAAATTCATCTAAGTATGCATATTATGCACACATACATATTGCCTTTTCATTTTTAAAAATGTACTCTCTAGCGACAGAAATTCCTTATTTTTAGGGCTAGAAATAATGAATGCTTTCAAAATAATAGCATCTTCATCATTGAAACAGTAAAGCTGCTTCTTGTTTTACAGTTAGACCTTATTTCATGTACAATAACAACCCAAATATTTATGATTAAAATTATTTACAAACAATATATCTTTAAAAAAAAAATCTGGGTTAGATATCAGTCATTAGAACATGCCTCATTTTTCTTCCTATGTAAGTGCCATTCAATTTATTTACTCTTAATGAAAGATGTAACTCAACAGAAAAGAACCTGTAAGAGATGAAAAATTCTTACTAGAAACTATCCACAAAAAAAAGTAGGAAATTAAAGGAAATGCTTCCAAAAGCAGGCCTTCTCTTTTGAAACTATAGAAAATTTATACATTGTATAGACATCTGGAATGTAATAATATCTAATTTCAAGTCTTGAGCTACTTAAAATTCCAAAGCTTCAAGTGGAAATTATGCAGAGAAATGCAAGGTGTGAAACAGACTGTTAATCTATTATGCAAATGATGTAATATTTAGGGTAGTGTACAAAAATACCTTCTGATTAGACCTTATTGTTGTAAGTTTCCTAAAAATATGAACACAGTCACAATTTCTGCTCCCCACTTCTTGGCCAGAAGGGCACATTTTCTGTGCTGTAAGGTCAGTACAGCTAAATACAAAAGGGAAGTAATGGATTGATGAGCTGAACCTCCACAACACTCAGTAATTTAAATGGAGAATGGTATTGCTAATTCTAGCAGTAGAAGCCTATAATCTGAAAATTTTGCCTATAACTGATGGGTTTTTATACACATTTTGTTAGGGATGCATCTGTACAGGAAAATTTTGTGTAGTTGAATATGACTACTACTGATGTTGATAAAACAACTGAGTATACTAGAAAGCAAAGTAGTTTCTCTTGTGTAGAAAACTTTTGATAGAATTCTCATTCTATTTATTCGTAACACATACTTGAGATAAAACTCATATTTAAATCAACAACAGTTTCTTGAATTGTCAGTTTTAAAAAAAAATTATTTAAATATCTGAAATTGTACTGGATTTGTCATTCCTTGTTCCTAAATTCTGTCTTCCAGATCCTGATCTTTGTTTCCCTGTAGTATTATGTATACAATTTAAACAAAAAAAGGTAGAACCTTTGATTCATCATTACATCATCTGACTGGGTAGACATACAAAAACTATCTAGTAGCTCATGTATGTAAATGCCTGTATGTATATATATGTAAAAACACTTGGCATCAGTCGTGAAGCAACTGTTACATCACAAAGTATGTGACATATAGGCCATAAAGAAGCACAGAAAATCCATTATGTTTTTTTTTCAGGTTTTGCTTTGCTTTGAATAAAAAAAAGAAAAAAAAAGGAAAAAAAAGGAAAGAAAACATTAATAAATAAAGTTTTATTTTTGAATCTGCACATTTAAGCAGCAATGATAACACTTTAGTGTTTTGCTGTAGGCAAACTTTTGGGGTTTTTTATCAGGGCTAGAGAAGTGACTGAATAAAGCTATTGTCACTTAGTAATTATGTTTGAGAATATTCTATGCATCCTTCTTTCTCCAGGAAGGTTTATGAATCTTAAAAGACTATATGTAAGAAAATCGACCTGTCAATAGTAACATAAATTTGGAGCTAAAAATTTAGTTTGTATTTAAGACAAGACTTATCAACCATTTCTGATTCAGGTGTATCTGTTCTATTGCAGGAACAAGGAAATACACTGTGTACTGTCAGCTTTACAGAAATAACTGGGAGCACTTACACAGCTCTCATGGAGTTCCCTGACTTGGACAGTCATCTGTGCTTGAGTCACAAAATGCTGGACCCATATGCTTACATATTCCCTGTATGGAAGCTGGCTACAAATACTTTTTCCAGTCTTACCCAGATTTTTGTTTTGTTTTTGTTTTTATTTTCGTTTTGTTACTATAGGTTTTGTCTCTGCTTTCACTTCAGTGAAGGTAGAACTTGAAGCCCCACTGAATTTGGGCCCTTAGGACCCGTCTTGGTTCCCAAAATATCCCAATAAAGTCTTTCTCTCTAGCAGTTCAACCAGTTCCACTAATGCAATCTTACTTCATCTCTGGTCTACAGATAACTGGTAGTTCAGGTAGCAGCAAACAATCTACAAAACAATTGTGGTTAAAAACAAATAAATAAATGCAGGCACATATCTTCTCACACACTTGGAAGACACGAGTTGGTAGCTGCCAGAAAGTATAATGGGAAAGCAGCTCCAGTCAGTGCCTCCCTGCAGGCAGTCAGCTCCAGTGCAGTGTGTGTTCACATCAATACATATACAAGAGACTTGCTCATACAGATCCTAGATTTACAGGATTATTTGGTGTAAAGGATATGAAATCCTAGCTCACACAAAAAGACTTCCCAAGTATATTACACACAGTGTATATACAATCCATGAGTTTAATGACATTTTTCCATGAACTTCAGCAGTAGCAGATTCTAGATCTCATGCTATGCCATGGGTACAGGACCTTGCAGACTGCATACCAATATGACGAAGAAACCCATGATACATATTCAGTGGTCAATGAGGAGACTTTTCTTTCATAGGCAGGTGGTAACAACAGTGCCTCAGAGTCGTTCTCAGGCTTCTGTACAGAATGAAGCTTTCTGAGCACCAGGGTACTCCAAGAAAAGTTGTTAATATTGATTTAATGACAATTTTCTGATCATCTCTCCTATCTGATTCAGACTACCTTGATCCAGTACAGGTCTCCTCCCATTGACATGAGTCCTATGAGGAAGTCACACTTGAACTAGTTTAAACTGTATATGCCACAGCTGCAGTTCACGTAGTCTTGCTGTCAACCTTAATTTCACAACCCAATCATGTTAGGCATGGCTAGCTTAATTTCACATAATTTTAGTGTGATTTAAATGCATCTTTGAAGTATTATTTGAAAAATACTGTGTATCCAGAAGCTTTGAAAAATACTGTGTATCCAGAAGAATAGACACTCCGAATAATAATGTGAAGGTTGAGTTTGGTTTGGGGTTTTTGTTTTTGTTTTTTTTTATTGTAAGTGTAATATAAAGAGGTTAATAGTTCTAGTTCTTCAGTTTCAACTTTCAAGAAAAATTAGGGAAATAAGTCTTGACAAGCCCCTGAAATCAGAAGCATAGTCCAAAGAAATATACAGTGATTCACCACATAACCTTCACATGCAAAAGGGGCTGGCAGAAAACACATACATTTAATTATCTTTTATAATTTAGCAAATGTCTGAAATAACATTTTGTTTACTTTTAGATATAAAAATGCAGTACTGCAAATGTCTTTAAACATCACCATATCCTATGAAGACCTATTCAAAATGCTCCCTTTCTCAGCTTCAGACACTTCATACATAAGTTGCAATGTCATAGTAAGATAGGTGTTCTCCAAAATGGATGTTAATTTTGAAGTGATGTATTATAGAATATATTCTTTTGTAGCTGATCATCCCATGTAAATGAAGCATATGAATTTTATGAAGCAGGCACACAAATTATAATGTTACACTAATCTATCTTTCCTTGTGGTGCATACAGGTTCATGTGTAAAACATGAAAAAATAACTGGATGCTAAAGAAAGGCAGCCCTCAAGGCTAAAAATGTAAAACATTTTACAAAATGTAGGTTAGAAATGTACTGATATGTTTATATGGTAAATTCTTCATGGCAGGGAGTTTTCCTTATTGTATCTATAAAGTGCTATTCTTCAGAAATAGTAGGACTGAGTTGGATAGCAGTTAAGATTGTTAAGACTAGTGGGAGATGGAGATAAGGCAAAGCAACATCCTCATAAAAGCAAAAAGTATCAGAATTACAAAATGAGTCCTTAGGCTGTCACATACAAAATGGACTTAACTGGCCCATGTAAGCATAGCCCTGTCTATGAGGCAGCACGCTGATCCAGGAGGCTTTAATTTCAAGCAGTATTTTACTTATGGAACAAATTTTTAGAAGTAAAAGAGCCAAACAGAAAGTAACCACTTGCAGGGAGCTTAGCTGCCTTCTCTTATATTCACAGCAACAATTCCTACCATCTCCAAAGAAGCTGCAGCAAGAGTGTTATACCCACTGGGAGCAGCTCACATAAAAATCTTCTACAGTGCTGGAGGTGGTGCCTTGGTAAAAATAAAAGTAACTGTACAATGACACCTTGGAGGCTTTATTGGAATATGGTTTGAAAGGAAGACAAATATGTCCAAAAAAAAAAGGATTTTTACATTCAAATCAACAATAATGACTGTGGTGTTTCATTTTTCTCCATGAAAAAAGGTTAAGGATAGGATAGGATAGGATAGGATAGGATAGGATAGGATAGGATAGGATAGGATAGGATAGGATAGGATAGGATAGGATAGGATGGGATAGGATGGGATAGGATAGGATAGGATTTTTTTGACATGTAAAGAATTTTCCCTAGGAAATGCTGAATAATACTTCATTTGTCTTTTGTAATAAAGGCAAAATTAAATATGAATAATTTCAAAGGTTTTGTTTTCCGTTACAATTTTTTGTACCTTCTAAATTTCTATGCTATTCTACACCTTATTAACAATCTTAATGAAGTAAAAAGATTTACATTTTCCATTATTATGTTTACTGCAACTATATGGAATAGCTGATAGAATTTTAATAAGTATCCACATTTTTCTTCTCAAAAATTCATCAACAGTTAGTGAACTGAAAGGATTTTTTCCAATACATCCTTTTGTCAAAATGCTCAGTACAGCAAGCTAGTATCATATTTAAATGTGGAGCAATTTTATTGCAATCTCAGTGGTATCTGCCTGTCAGCAAAAGGGTGGCATAATGGATTGTAATCATTTTGCACAGTGTAAGGACAGGTCTAGCAGAAAATATTTAATTCTAGGTGATAGCTCCTGCAGAGTCAGTAAAGGGCACATGCTAATAAGGAAACTGCAGAAAGGCACTGGCGATGACATGCTCCCTGAAAACAGCAAGCTCAGCAGATACAGTGCAGCTAATAGAACTATTACTGCCTCATGTCAAGCTATGAAAAATACCAAAGGACAGAGTCATCACAGTGAAGGAAAAAACAAAGCTCTTGTATATTATGGTTGGAAAAGCTTTGCAGGCAGAACAATGCTAGGATAACAGTGTTATCAAATGCATGAATAAAAATATGCCAAAAAGCTGCTCAGTAGAAAGAGCAATTTCCCCTTTTTAATTCACTCTATATTCTACATGTTGTAGCTGTACCATTCATTGTATTAATTTTCAGTTTGAAACTCATTTCCCACCAAGACATTTGTTGTCTTCTGCTGATGGCAGCAGGTTTGCTTTTGCTTTTCTTTTTTTGACTTCAGTTTATGATAGAGTCCACAAGTAAAACATAAAGCATTGCAAAAGATGATGACTACAAGGCACAAAAACATCCAGATGCTTTTACAAAGAATTAATTTTCTAGACTTTGATTAAAGACTTTTGTTATCACTGGCAAAGTGTTGGTCATCTCTCCTTTTAAAACTGGGAGTCTGTCCAGAACCACTAAGACTGTGAAATTTCCAGAAATATTAAGATTATGAAATCTTCATAGCATGCTTGTGTTTCAGTAAGAAGCACTGTAGCCAGTCACATTATACACAGATAAAAATCTGTCTCCATCTGATATAGCATTTGCAGTTTAAAATCCTGCTCACCAAAATTGTACCACTAATTCCAGATAGGAGAAAAATACGCCTAATAATAGGCGTATAGTATGTATGTATAGGTATTCAGACATACAACATGATCTAAAAAACTTACTGGAAAATAAAATCTTAATGGACATTTTCCCAACATTATTTTTCAAAGCAAAGTGTTGTTCTTAATTCTCAAAAAAACCTATAAAGTATGTCCTAATATATCAGAAAGAAGATTACACTTGCATATTTTTTTGTTTCAAGGAAAAAAACTCCATCTGTTATTTGTGGGCCTACTCTCTCATTTCAATTTGTGAATATGAGTTTGAGTCTGAGCTTTGTCACTACTTAAGAAAAAAGCAACTAACAAATGCCAGACACAAGAGTAACTATCTAACTCTGCACTTTTTAAAATTGCAATGCTGCTAATGGGCTCTTTGTTTTACTACCAAAAAGTTTAATTAGCCTGGATTGTTAGTGAAATAAGTGTCTAATAAAAAGCCTACTAAATCTATGGAGTCTTTCTATTGGCTTCCATTGATGCTGATTTTCAGATCAACAGTGTTAATTTGGTAAGTTGGATACATAAGAACAAGTCACAGAAATTAAGAGTTGCAGTGTGTTTCTGAAGTTTTAATTTTATGGCTGTAAAACTTAATGAAAAATTGACAGTTTTATCGTTAGATGAAGGAATATTTCAAAGTAATTTTTTGTATAATTTGCCATTATACTGTTTTCTTAATTTGTTACTAAGCCAAGCTGAACATCAGAGGACAGCTCAGAAATCTCATAAACAGTCCTCTGGAACATGCTGTTTATAATCCCCATTCCTCCTTTTCTTTTTATACTATTTGTCAAGTATTTCTGTGGGATATCCCTAAATACTGTAACTGTTTGCACTTCCTGCCCCTCTTCAACCTGTCAAAAACACAACCACTACGAGAAATAAGTTAATTACAAATTATTCTCTGTACATTAATGTGTGTCATTCATCATAAACATTAATTAAGTTAGGAAACAATAATTACACCTGAATCTCATTTATAAGGAAGATGAGGGCAAGCGCATTTTCAAAGAGCTCAGTCACTCGTATTCATGGACATTCTTTACCACTTAGTCATTTTTGTACTAAGTAAGCCTCAAGTAATTAGTTTCAACCTGGCTCAGATTACCAAATCATTGAAATCAAAGGCTTGTGTAGTAAGAAACAACCTATAATTCACTTAGTAATTTGCATGGCTATAAAGGTCTCTTTTAGAACCTGTGAGGAACCCTGCAAACCACAGTCACATGAGAAATCTTTTTTGACATGAATAGACCCATTAAGTCAATGGGGCTACTCATGTGAACAGAGACTCATGTCAAAAACCACTGATGCTGAGAATGCACTCTTTTGTATGTTCTTTCATTTGTATGGATAAGCAAGGAAGTGTGCATGAAGAGTACTATGTGGAATATTATGCCCTTTTTTTCAGTATTCACATTATCTCAAATTAAAAACACAATGCTATGCCATACTTTCCCTCACACTTTAACCCTAAATCCATTAAGTAATATTAGAACAGTAGGTGCTTTTCATTCCAGACATGATTGTAATACCACAGGAATTATGAGACACTGTACAGGTACCCCTTTTTCCTTTGAAGGTTCCTATTGGAAATAAAGCTTCACTAAGATTTTGTTAATCAGTATTGTTGTTTCAATAATTCTCAAATCTACAGGGACTGATCATGTTTTTTTGAGCAAGTTTCTGACTCAGCAGTCCTCAGAGAAAAAGAAGGTTCATAAATAGTTATTAAATAGTTCAGATTTGGTTTTTTTCCTAGTTTGTGTCAGCTAAACAGAAAATACAGATGCCAGAGAACATTAGAAAGATACCGCACTCCCCATCATTACTACATCAAATATTCTCTTAACTGGACAGATTCCCATTATAACTCTGTCACATATATGGGCTAAACAGTGTTGCTGTCATCTGCCAAAAGGTGTAGCATAAAGACAGCATGCCTGTGGTACTCCAGCTTGTGGCTCCTGGAAGAATGTAGAAGTTGCCATCTGCTTGTTTTTGTCATTCTCTGCATGTACACAACATAGCAAGATTGTGAAGGAGATCTTGCCTCCTCTGGAAAATATTCTCAGACTATAAAAATGGCTCTGACAATTTACTGCCACTTCTGCAATACCATCAGTTATGTACAAGGAACAAGCCTCACCCTCTGTAAAAGGCAAAGTCCTTCACTGAGATTTAACTGGCACTTCAGTATGATACTGACTTCTACTTTAATATATAATATATGCTTTATCTAAAGATAGGCAAATGTGAAAAGATCTCCATGCACTGTTTTACTAATACACTTGTGCTGTTGTTCTGTCCAGGCCAGAGGATTATTTAGGAGATAGGCTGTAAAGCTAGCTAGATTGCTTAGGAGCAATGAGAAAATTTTAAAAGAGATTTTCTTAAATATATTAATGCATGTATCTTCACAACAGAAATTCTGTCTTCCCTGTTTTCTTAATTTGGAGTGGAAAAAAAAAAGAAAAAAGGAAGTGGGTTTTAATTAAAATAAGAGCTATCATATTATTAATCTCTGAATGAATTGAATCAGGATGAAGTAATTTATCACCATTTTAAACTAGTTGCTGAGAAACTATGTTCACAGCTCTGTTTTGGCTCAGCCTTTTGATCAAGCCAGAGGGGTGTGAAAAAGTATATAACATTATCAGAACCCAAAAAGTTGCCTAGTGTACTGCAGGGAGCAGAACTTCTCTGTTTCTGAGCATGCATTGGCTGTTTCTGAAGTGAACCTGGAGTGAGCTCTTCTGGCAGAGACGTGCTGTGGCAGTTATGGGCTAAGGTTCTCCTTCCTGAAAAAAGTCTCCGATTTTGTTTATACACAAAGCTCGATTCCTTTAATAATACCTGTACACTTAAAACCATGCTTAACTAAAGTGTAGATGCAGATATACTGGTACTAGAAACCAGATCTAGTTCAGGCTACCTTACAGCTATAAGGAAAGGGACAGTATCTTTTTGATGTGAATCACCAAAGCAATAATTGCAAGCTGATATAACTGCATGCACGTTAATACAATTCTACTGGGAAAAACATCATGCTTCTATATAAAAAAAGCTAACTGACATTTCTGTATAAAAATCAGGAAATATCCACCCTCCAAGAAGATTGGAAGCATATATAAGGCCATCACAATGTTATCTTCATTTTCCAATTTTGCAGCCATAGAGAAGGCTGAGAACAATAAGGCCTGTTGTTAAGAATTTACAGTTGTCATATTGTATTGTGTTATTATAACATTAAATCGTTACTACAATGAGACAGATGAGAGAGAACTGGAAATAGTCCCTCAAGACAGTTAAAATGTAGAAACTTCATTTTTCATTCCATGGGAAGAGAATCTCTCCTGCTTTCCTGTAAAATAATGTTTCAATCACAGTTGCTAAAGAGTCACAAACAGCTGCTTAACTCTGTATGTACATGAAAGAACAAAAGCACTTCAGAACAAGGGCCACAAGAACAAATGTCATGAGGGAAATTCTCTCATGAAGAGTACTCTAATACTCTTCTCTTATAAAGTAGCTTAGAAAGTAAATTGGTCTTAACTGAATTAGTTGAAAATAGTTGCCATCCTTCTCTCATTATACATAGTAAAAATAAATTAGCTAATCTATCAGAATATTTACCTTTCCTGTTCTTGGAACTGGTAGCAGGAAAAACAGTAAATAGTTTAGATAAACACATTATATTCTTGCTTTTCCTACTCACTGTTTTCATGATGGTTCCTTTGAAGTTAACTTGTTCAAAATGGCTTAAATCCCTTGATTTCCTTTATTGATATGGGCATAATATTCTCCAAAATTAAGTCTGAGTATTCACGTAAATCAGGTCATGTTATTGTCATGTTTTGAAGAGAGGTATGGAAAAGAGAGAATAAGAGGGATAAGTGAAAAATCACCAGAGATGGAGTTGAGGTACAAAAAAAAGTGTGAATCTGCAATTTAAGAAAGCAAAATGAAGATTTGGCTTTAACAGCAAAAGAAGGTATAAGAACTCAATCTTCAAGCAAGTGACCTTGGGAATTAATAAAAGTACAAGGCGTATACAGGCATGGCTAGTGTCACACTTCTTTGTAAATAAGTCTTTATATGTCCTTGTCACTGTGTTGCCTATGAATACTTAATTTTTATTGTAACATTGATGAATGGAGGAGAAGGTAACTAACATCACAGGATTTCTTTAAAACTGCATGGTGGAACACTACACCAGTGTGAAGAACTCCTGCATATTGCTCTAGAGCACTAAGCAGGGTATGTCATGTGGACTTTGAGCTACACAAACCACTGTAGGTGCCGGTATCTCACAGGCAATGTGCACATGAAGAATCATCCGGTGACCAACCAAAGCTAGACAGGAAACTCTCTGACATAGTGAAGGACAAGTGACAAGTGAAGCTGAAATGAAAATTATCAGGGTTCATATAAAGAATTTTACAAAAAAATACATGCAGTGTTTCACAAAATGCAATTCTGTATTTGATCATCATGTAACTTACCAGTGAAAATTTTCTGAAATTTTAACAATTTGTCTTTTAAAAGAAAGACTTTGTAACCCAAACTGAATCTATTTATTCATAGAACATCACTTACTTTGGGGACATACAATTTGCAGACAAGTCATTTCATTTGTCCTTGTTAAAAAAGGCATAGAATTCTATTTATGTATATTTAAACTACATCTTAACAATTGGAATCTCTCATACTAGCATCAAACATAAGCATTTAATGCCTCATGTACTTCATTCCCACATCATCATCAGGCCAAGACAATTCCAAATCTATACCACTGAATTAATATCCTGACAAATAAACTTGATGTATCACTCCATGGAAACCAGTAACAAATATGGTAGAATGCTAAACTAATGGATATATATAGTACTGAAGCAAATTGCACTTATCCATGAAGGGTTCTTCACAGACAAAATTTTAAGGTCAAGGGTGGTCTGCCAAGGTAAGTTGTAGGATTTAGCTATACAGAGTTTCAAATAATGTTTATAGTGAAGGCAAATGGTTTTAGAAGATGGGTGTATGAACTGGTGTATAGTCAATATGCAGCTTAGATTTACAAATTCCATTTTAGAATGCCAGTTAAAAAAATACTTAATTCTACAATTAAAGGCTCTCCCTGATGCTACACTTGACTCCCTTATGGAATTCTTAGGGATAAAACACATCAAAAGCGCAGGAAATAAAAATACTTCTCTTTTAGAAAAGTCAGCTGTGAGTGTGAAATGTATCTCTCTTTTAAAAAAATAAAATCATAAATACATAAAACAAATATTAAAATATAAAATACCAAAATTGAGTTAAATTGCTATCATGAATTATTCTTTTTTATTTCTAAATATTTTTACAAGGCAATTCACTCAGCTTTTCAACCTCCAATAAAATAATAATAAAAGGTAATTTCGCTGCTAAGGGTTGAGTTACCTTTCCAATTAAAACTAATTTGCAATGGATACTGATGTGTTTTCTAAATTTAAAGGTTCATTACAAGTCTTCCATACTTCTATACTTCTTTTTTAAACATATGTTAGATATAGTATTATATTGCAAAACAGAGGCCAATATATTTACCATTAATATAAAAATCTTTATTATTCTCCTTATCTTAAGATATCCATCTGCTGGGGTGGGGGAAGGAACAATTTTCAATAGACGTCTTAAACTGTTGAATTAAGTTAATTCAGTTCTGGACTTTAAGTGCAGTTAGAATTTACTCATACTTTACTCATACACAACTGTGATTTATATATGGTAAACCAAACCATGATCCAAAAGCAATATAGACTTTTTAAATTGAATGGAGGCTTACACATACAGCATAGTAATAATAATAATACCTATTTTAGTTGAATAACTTCTCCAGGAAATGCCTCTACAGACAGTGATGGATGATAAGGATGCCTGTTTTAAGGTTTCCAGAAACATTAGGAAAAAGAACCTCAACTATTAGTAAACTAGCACCATTTGTCTTAAAATGTTTGTTTAATGTTTTTGATCTTTCAATCTTCTAATCCATGTCAAGTTTTAATGACAGCTTTATGTGTAGAATTATTAGCTTATGATCCTCATTTCTTGGTGTTAAATGCCTTTATTACTCACAAGATACTTGGTTTTATTGTGCCTAGAATAACAGGCCCTGACCTATGACAGGTGTTCCTCATTCATCTGTAAATAAAAGACCATTATTTTTTCAACTATTTTGGCTATGTCTGCTCCCATGCAGATGGAGTTCTACACTGTATATGTAATTTATTAACATTGGAAAAGGCTAAAAATTTTATTATTTAAACTTAATAAATCTTATATAATTTTAATTTCTATTAAATCTTATGTGTTCTTTTTTAAATCTATATAGGTTTGTCATAATTCTATTTGAACAACTGAGTGGAGTAACATTACTCAGGATTCATGTTTCCCTCTCTGTTTTCTTAGAAGAATCCTGACAGCTAGAAAACTGCACATTAACTACTCAATGTCATCTCACCCACTTAAGAAAATGAAAATTAAACCTGTATAGCTATTTATTAAAAATACCTTCCACACCCTCAAAACACCCTCTATCTTCACAAATGAATCAATTTTGCTGAAATTCTATTAAAAGATGTCAAAAGAGCTTGTTGAAACTTTTCCTTGAATGGCAAATAAACATTATATGTCATGAAGAATTCAAAAATGTAGAATACAAGATAAGGAAAGAAAGATAAAAAAAAAAGAATTAAATATGTAATGGGAAATAACATGTAAAGTAACTAGAAAACAGCTCTTGGATATGTTAATTTTTATTTATTTTTAGTGATTTTTAACTCTAGTTATTGCAAAGGTATGTAGTTCTATAAATATATTCTGATCTGATTTTTGTTCATGTAGACTATGTAAATTTTTTTAGTTTCGTTTTCATACTTTAAAAGCATTCTTTTTGAGTTTTTTAAATCATCTCTGGATGCAAGAACAAAATTATTAAGAAAATAGGAATCCATTCTTAAAAAGCTTTTAAGCTTACTGAAATTTTTGTATTATATATTTTACAAAGACTCTCCATAAACAATATACATTCAGGTAAGGAAAAATGCTACAATTTTAGTATACACGTGTATTTTGAAAACAACTTTTATATATTGAAAATATGCCTCACCTTCACATTAAAGAAAAGCTAAATAAGCAAATAATATTTCTACTGTGATGATCATAATCAACTGCAAGGTGCCTGATTTCAAATAAAAGCCCAATAATAGAAAAGAGAAATCTAAGCTGAGCAAAAGATAACGAAGAAGAACTAAAAATGGAGTATCATTATTATTATCAGAGAAGAAGGAACAGAGTAGATGAAACTTCAACTGCATTTCAAACATAAAAAGTGCAGTGAAGGATAAAATAAATTAAAAGACATTTAATGAGGAGGAAGCAGAAACTGGTATTGTAAGAAGATTTTTCTTTCTACAGAGGAAGGGAAAGCTGCAAGAAGATTAATGTAGACTCAACAAAACGTGTTCTCAGTATATATAAAATAAAGAATTGATTTTGTCTTTGTTAAATCCTGTGCGACATTTCAGTAACTCGTGATTTCCTTGAACACAAGATGTGCCTTAGTACCTCATTAAGCATCATAGTTTATACCTTCATATAAAATCTGCGTATCTATTACTATAAGACTATACATCTCAAACTAGTATTGAAATGTATGCTATTAGTCTTCCAGGTCAGTCTGCAGTTTCAGTCTTCAGATATAGCAAGATTTCCATCTGCCATTTGATGAAAAAAATCAATTACATTTTAGACTAAGCAGTATTTTAAATGAGCTTACATTTTAATGTCAACCCCCGATAAAGAAAAATTCTTCATCCAACATTTACTTAATACTTTAAATGCAAAATTATTTACATTGCAGGATATACTTATCACTATAAAGTGTTTTTTTTTGTTTTCACAACACTGCAATTAGTTTTCACCATTTTCCTTTTATGAACATTGCATTATTGATTTATTATTTATTAGCATCTTTTTTTCAATCAGAAGTATGATTATATTTATAGCACTTAGGATAATTTAGTATGGGAATGTTTACTATATTTGAGAGATCAGGTAAGTCATCTTGGAAATCTGTGGAGAGTTTATAAAAATCAAATAACAGAGAGCCAGAAATATGTATGGACTAAATTCTCAGCAAGTTAACAACCACTTGTAAACCAACTGAGCTATACACTGATTTAAACATGTAATGCAAAAAGATAAGGGTCTGAGAAAGCAGAAAATTGGCTTTAATACCATTTTCCTTAAGGAAGTAAATGGGTCTCATACTGTGTAAGTTAAGTCAATGTAAAACACATAAATCCAACAGACCAAGCAGGAACTGTCGGTTGACACAGCTATATTTTATATCTCTGATTAAAGGGGGTAGGGGGGAAGGTTTTATGTTTGTTTGTTTTTTGTTGTTGTTGGTTGGTTGGTTTTGTTTGTTTGTGTTTGGTTTGGGTTTTTTTTTAAATTTAATGGATTAATCTTTTTTTTATTTGATTATCTCAACCCCAAATTAAGTACCATAATTACTTTTTTCAGTTTTCAAAAAGGGAAACAAAATAAATTTATCTTGCAATTACTCATTAAGTAATTGAGTGAGAAGGGCAGTGATTGCCTCAGTAAGCAGACTATAGTGGAAATTATAATGCAGTAGAAGAAACATAAATGACGATTTGGTTTTCCTGGACACAACTCATCTTACAGTCTTGTTCTTCTTTAGGTGAATCTAAATGACTGCTTAAACACAGTGAAGATCACATGATCCAACAACAGCTGCCTGTGCACTCTCTCTTTATGGGCTCTTAAGAAAAAGATCCTGTGTTTCGTCTTAGTGCCAGCAGAAGTATTAATAAGCAATTGGATGCTTGTACATCCTCAGCCATATAATACTTAGGAGACTTAAAACATATATGAAAGCCTTACGATAAATATAATATAAAAGGCTTTTATAATACTTTAAAGCATTATACAAAACATCACCAAAAATTTTTTAAAGAACATATTATTTATGCATTTGATAATATTGAACACACTTTATTAAAACATTTTATAATTAAGATCATCATAAGAATACTTTATCATATGAAACAAATACCACTTTACACAGTCTTATTTCTATCCTAAAAACCTCACAACACATTGAAAAGCAGTGACTTTGATATTGATGGTGTAGAGGATGCAAATACACCTCACAAGATCTACATTCTCAACAAATGCTCAGACTGTAACTTTGGAACACAACTGGGGGGAAAGAGACCCAGAAAATAAGAGTTAATTACAAACTATTTTAACTTTCAAAATAACACTGTGGTTTTTCTAGTTTCTAAAAAAGCAATATAAGCCAATCGCATTTACATAACCTGTCACAGAAAGGATTACCTGAGTTCTGAGGGAGCCTCACATCCAAAGTACTGCACAGTGTCATTATTCAGCAGCAGAACAAATCTTGATTTGAGGCAAGAACTGTCAGCCTTCCTAATAACACAGAATTATGTCACCAGCTGAAAGATGCACAACAGGGTGATCTCTCCAGTTCACAGCATGTTGCTTCATAGTGCAGATTGCATGAAAAACTTCAAATGTCTTACAACAGGGATGCCCTGATCTCTATTCTATGTAAAAGGAGACATGTTTAGTACATAATTTGAAGTATGGGCCAGGAGAAGAATATTGCTGCTTTGAAATACAATACAGTAATACTGCAATATAGTGAAGCAACATCCCAGCTTTGGAGAAAACAGAAAACCTGACAAGTTTGCTGTAAATGCCTGTCAAGAAAGTACCAAAAAGGTATTTGCGATTCTTTCACGGTGAATGAAAATGAGAACGTAGAACTTTATTCTAAATCTATATGTGATATCTTATTTTTCTTTTGACCCTTTAGAAATGCCAAACATAAATAAAAAGGCCAATTGAAGATCTTCCTCATGCTCAGAGGATGCACACTCAGTTTGTTTGAATTCAATCACTCTGACTGTGTTTGAAATAGACCTCTCAAACCCTTTCCCACTTACTCACTTTAGTAAAAGTGCTGTGAGCACGTTTGATGTCATTGGTAATCCCATATTCATATAATCATGGAATAGTTTGGGTTGCAAGGGACTTTTAAAGATCATCTGGTTCCAACTCTCCTGCCATGGGCAGGGACATCTTCCAGTAGACCAGGTTGTTCAAAGCCCCATCTATCCTAGCTTTGAACATTTCCAGGAATGGGCCATCCACAACTCTGAGCAACCTGTCTCACATACTCTCATAGTAAAGAACTTATTCCTTGTATCTAATCTAAATCTATCCTTTTTCATTTTCCTACTCTTCAACAACGTCAAGTCTTTCAGCCTGTCTTCTTAGGAGAGGTGCTCCAGCCCCCTGATCAACCCTGTGGCCCTACTCTATACTCCCTCCAACAGGTCAATGTTCTTCTTGTGCTGGGGGCCCCAGAACTGGATGCAGCACTCCAGATGGGGTCTCACCAGACTGGAGTAAAACGGGAGAATCATTATTTTTGTTAGGCTGTATCAGCAGCCTTGGCTAAAGTACTTGTGATTTGTTTAGTGTCCTAAAGTGCTCTCAAACTCTATGTCTTTATCTCTTCTGTTGCAATATTGACTTATGAAATGTAAGTTTGAAAAGACATGAACAAAGGTAAAAGTGTATGTAGCACTACTGCCACAGTGGACACGCTCATGCCAAAAGATGATACTTGCTGTGTCATGCAAACTCCTTCTATATCCATGCAGAATAGAACCATGGATGGCATTGTAAATATTTACTATACATTTTAATAAATCCAGTCATCCTAGAACACACAGGGAGAGCCAAACCAATGGTAACCCAATTTGTACTATGTGCATTTCCATCACCATTAAATTAATCACATTAATATGTATTAGAATAGCAAAGCAGACAGAAGTATGTGCAATGTAACATGCTCACGTAACATTACAAAAAGAAAATGTATGTAAAGGCCAATAAAATAAATTTTTAAAAAATTGAAAAGTGGGCTTTTTAAGTTTAAAAAGGCAATTAAGGCTTGATCAGAAGGAAAAATGCAAGTAGGCTGTTTCACAGAACTATGTAAAAGAACATATTTTCACACCAGCAGGCACGGCTCTGTAGGAAGGATGGGGCAGGTGTTAGAGGAACTGGATGAGAAGCAAAGCAAATGAAGATAGATGAATGTTTGAAAAGCTTTTAAAATATTTGGAATTTGAATGGCAGTCAGTGGAAAAGCACGAGCATCAGGCTGCCATTGCCATGGTGGTAATTCATAAATTTTAGAGGTAATTACTGGTGTTTGTGAAATGCATAAAGCTTTTGACAAAATCTGGACTCAGATATCATTTTCTTAAGACAGTATGGACAGAGGCAAAGAAGGCTCAGTCCTAAGTGTATATATGAGAAATAGAACAACAATTCTGGTGAAAATTTGGCTATGACAGAATGTATGAGGAGTAATTCAACTCAGGGTCAGTGTGAACACTGATATCTGGTATTATACCAGCACAAATTTTGAAACAGTAAGGGATGCAGGACTGTTAAGACCCTCTTGTCAAATATAAACAATTTTTCTTTGTATATTCATTACTGCAGGAATGGAAGCCCAATGTGAATAAATATACAGGTATCCAGTTCAGACACATATAAAATTAACTTTTTATTATTAAGATATCTTTCCTAATTTTGAAAACAAGGAAATTAATTTCCACTGTTATATAAATCATGATGAAGAGGAAAAAGATTAATTGTATCTTCCGTGTTTAATTGCCTGATGAACTTACCCAGGTGTGAGATGAATAGTTTCTTATTTTAATATGTCGTTTTCAAGGGGCCAGAACTAGTCTAAATAGCAATGATTATGCTCTTATTTGTTAGTGTTTTGAACAAGAATAGCAACTGATGAATACCACATGAAAGGCCTCCCTTCACTAGTATAAAATTCATTTAGAACCTACTCATGGAACTTTCAAACTTAAAAGACAAAAATGTCACTTTGAATGTTAAGTATGTAAGGTGCAAATTTTTTTTTAAAAAAATAATATTATAGTTCTTTGGCAAGGCAGTTCAAGTGATAGGATTCTTATATGAATTCCACCAATAATATTCTACAGTTGAACCAGAAAATCCAGACAGTCATCTTCAGAAAATCTTGCAAAGCCTTCCTTCTTGCTATTCTGGGTGAATAGTCCTTCAAGTTCTAGCAGGGATTTCAGTACAGCTATTGATTTTGTCGTGGAAGATGATAAAATACATGGTAGAGTTGAAGGGTATCAATATAAAATTTCAAAGTAGGTAGAAAGACTCATAGGGAACCACATAATGGCAAAAGATGCATTTATCTATTAAGTTGATTGTAATAGTTCAACCCAATCACACACCTCCATGTGGGTAAAATAAAATGGTGGTTAGAATACTATAAAACAACTGAAATTATACTGTGCTGCTTACAGCATTCTCAGCTTAAAGTGATTCAGAACCACCTCCTTTCCAGTGCAGCAACAGAGATACCTTAGACTTCTCCAAGCATACGGGAGAAGCATTATGGCAGACTGGTACATCACAAGGACTCTTCAGCCTCTGTTTCATCTCAGTTTTGACCAAATTAGCAGTCCTGTACACATCAGTGATATGGACACTGGTGTAATTCTTGTATAAGGAGAAGCATTGGACGCCTCAGAAACATGAGGAAGACAGAAAACTTCTTGCAGATTCGTCTACTTCCTTTCAACTCATTCAGGTTTTACTATTCTGCCCTACTATTTTAACTAATAATAGGAAGACAAAAAGGGTTTGGACTCCAAACAAATGATAATAAACCAATTTCAAACTGTCTCAGTGAAAATATCAGAGGATATAGACTGAATAGCTTTCGTCTACAATTTTCACTTAACTTAGATTAGTAAATCCAAGGAAACCTTTGAGTCCTAACAGGAATGAACTGACAATTTTAAGGATTTACATGCTAATAGAAGGAAAGATGAAACTTTCAGTGAGATGCTTTCAACTTTTATTTCTGATAAACCCACTGAAATTTAGTCAAGCTAGAATCCTAACTCCCTGCTGTGTATGAATCTCATTGCTTTGCACTCCAGTATCCTAGTGAAAATCTTTTCGTTATTTTACCAATAAAATTGACAGCTAAAATCAGAATTTTTACACCTTTATGTCATTGAGACTTTATGCAAACATAGGCTTCCTATCACACAGATCTTTTATTCTTCTGATTAATGAGAATATCAGATGTTTGGGTAGCCTGTGATGCAGTCATGTTTTCCTTTGGGGGTGGAAAACAGCAGAAATTGTGCACATAAATTCTTCCTCTGATGGTTCAAAATAGTCCCTACAGCCTGTCAGAGATTCAAAAAACTGTCTCCTCCACAGTCTTACCCTTTCACACTTGATCATTAAGCAATTTCCCACTCTCTGCACATCCATGAGGGATATTCCACTCTATATTCTTGAAATACTGAGTGAGATTAACACAGTCACAAGACATATACCACTCTGTAGTAATAATGTTTTTCCAGCTCTGACCTATGGAAATTGTAAGGACAGGATGTATGAACATTCTGTTCCCAAACAGCTATTGCTGTTGGAGTCAGTTCTCAGTGAGACAGAAGAATTCCTCTCCTCACCCCTTTCTCAATAACTTCTGTACTCAATTACCTTTTCGCATACCCAAGTTAGTCCAAGGATTCTGGCTAGGATGGGCAGAGCTCAGTTTCAGATGGCAATTTCACTTTTAAAAAGGCTCTTCTGGTATAACTGAGCAAAATACACACTCATATCATGCTTAGGTGTCAAATTAATTGCAAACCTATGAGACATCAAAAGCACACTTAATGAGCACCATTTCATGTGGCTAATGCCACATCACTCTCCACAAAGAGATTTTGTGGATGAGGGAAGAAATTCCAGGTACATATACTGAATACGAACATACACTGAACATACATGACTTTTCCCTATGGATTTCAGAAATGATACTATGCTGGCTAGTCCACAACAGCTGTGCATACTTCCCTCTCCAAAAACAGGTTAACTCTGCAAAGATCATCATTTACTCCCACACACATTTCTGCTGGAAGTCTATCAGGTTGCTAGGGTAGCATGCTGTGCATAAAGGCTGCTCCCTGGCTGTGTACCCTCCCTGCAGGCACACGAAGCCCTAAGTATGAGGTATATATACAGAATAGTTTCTGTGGGCTAATGAGAAACATCACCTACTTCCTTTGCTCCATGAGTTACGGAGCTTTTGAAGCCTTTTTTTCCTCCTTTGTTTATGCTTGCATCACCATATGGGAGGCTGTTTCAAACGTCACTTTTATCATTTTGACCAAAAATAATACCTAATTTCTTACTGCCTCTCATTAATTTAATTTCAAGTTCAAAGTAAACAAATCCTGAACAGCAAGCAATAAACTAAAAACTGAAAGGTGGATGATACTGTGCTGTGACAGCAGGGCTGCGCTTGCCCCATTTCATCACCAGTTTAGATCTTAATGAGATTTTTTTTCTTTTTAAAGGCCTTTAAATACTATATAAGGACTCTATCTCTTAATTTTTGTCACATTATACATGTTTATTAACTTATTTATTTTCTTTGCCTCATTATAGGGAGTGGAGGAGAGTTTCTTTCTTCCCTTCAAGTTCTGTTTTACTTTGTTCCTGCTGCACCTATTTCAAGATTTCTTTGCTTCCTACATCCCAAAAAACTTCTAATTTCTTTAAGTCCATCAACAAGTCATTAAGGCTGAGCATAAGGATGACTTAAGCATCTTTACAGTATGTCTGCAGTTAAACACAAAGCAAGGGTGGCAGAACTGTCTACTCCTGGCTGCCAAGACCTTTTCCTGCTGTTCCATAAAGAAAGTGATGAGGCTGAAATTCTTCTCTATCACTACACTAGCACATAAATCTAATTGCCAAATACTTTGACAGTCTCTATATGCCAACAAGGACAATGTTCTGAGTTTCTTAAATGTCCAACTAAATCATGTAACTTTCTAGAAAATAAAAGTTGAGAAACAGAACAGAACAATCCTGGCACTGAGAAAAAAACATAGGTGCATTTCTTAAACAGCAGAGAGGTACAAAAGAATTACTCTGTGATTTACAGTATAAATCCTTTCCAAATCCATACAGGTTAAAAATTGTAGTTGTCATATTTGTTTTATAGCTTAGAATCTTTGTTTTCTTTATGCTTAAGATGCCCTCAGTATATATCGTCACAAGTATAGCTAAATTGAAATAAGAAGGTTAGAAAGATTTATAATGTTGCCAAAGCTGTCATAGAGGCAATGAACAGGGAATGTTTCATCCTAAGGACTAAGAAAGTATTCTGCTTACCATTTCTTTTAAAGTCCTTTTTTTTTCCTTTTTTTTTTTCCCCTAAAGTACAAATATCAGTGTTTTCAAAACTAAAAGGTAAGTTATTCATAACAATTAGAACAGCTGCTTTGTCTTTGTCTTGTAGGTGGGAATCACAGACAAAACATAACATTGACAAAATTAAGTTTGAAACACTTGCAGATTATGCAATGAGTTCTCATTTTCTGACACCTAGTTCATGTAAACCAAGTCCTCCTTACCTCCTTTCTGTTGTTTTCCTATACTGATATGTAAGTTCACACTGAAGGGGCTTCATCCCCTTATGCTTCATACATCACACAACTGAAGCTGGGATGGGATTCACCCACCAAAAGACATGAAAGGCAGTAAGAAAACCTTTAAGTTACATTATGCTATTATATTTACTTGCCTGACAAACACAGAAACTATAATATTAATAACAGTATTTTTTTAACTATGTACATTGATCACTGCATGGCTCTTTTATTTTAGCCAAACACCTACCACATGATAATTACAATAAGAATTTGGTTAAGTTTTGCACTTCCTTCCCAAAGAGCTTCAGTGTGCAAACTTCACCAAACAAACAAACAAACAAACACAAAAAACAAAAACCAAACAAAAAACCAACAAAACCAACAAACAAAAACCCAAACAAAACACAACAAGCCAAAACAAACAACAAAAAATACAAACAAAAAAGCACCCACCCAATCACCCAACTAACCAAAGAACCACCTAAAAATACCTCATAGTTCTCTGAACACTAAGAACACTGCTAGCCCTTTCAGGCAGACAGTGGTTTTAAGGTCATTTACACCCAACTGTTCTATTGATACAGGAACTCCTCAAAGAGGAAAACTTCTTATGTTACGAGGATGAGGCCCCCATACGGGTTACAAACCAGAGGTAGCTCATGATTAAAAACATGAACACAGTAGAGATTGTCTGCCTTGGCAGTACTGGGAAGAGAATACTCTTTCTAGCCTCAGACAAATGAGGACACAAAGTACTTAGAAAGAGACTATTAGACAGGTCATAAAACAGAAGATTTAATCTTTCCAAGCATCTCCTTAAACAAAGAAATTGCTTAAAGTTTCTGTTTCTGTGTCAGGATAAATGAATTATACCAAAATGTAACAATCTGTTAATTATTCTACTTAAGTATTGTTGCTTCTTCCCAGAACCTTAATTAAGAGTGCAAAAAAACCCGTTCTACAGCAAAGTGCAGCATCACCAGAGATCAGCAGCAGTCAATGAATTCTAGCTTTGCACTCACTTCAGGACATTTATTGTCTTAGATTTTTGATATATATTAAAAATGATGTTATTAAAAAAAAAAAAAGAATAAAATGAAACTATGCCAAGTTTCTAAGGTGACATATAAAACTCACTTTTTCTAACCTCATCTTTCATGCGTAAATTTTAAGTCTTCATTTTTTTGTGATTGGGGTTTTTTTACCAGAGAAGAGGGTCTTTCCAGCTTCTCCTCTCAGGCATGGAGGTAAATGAAATACTTATGTGAAGGATTTAATTTTTTATTTAGAATCAGTAAGTTTCTTTCAGTATCCTTCACTTAAGATGTGTTACTATTCTGTGCTGGATTCAAGCCTGGCAATTGGCTGAATGGCAGAGCTCAGAGGGTCACAATCAATGGAGGAGAATTCAGTTGAAGGCCTTTAATCAGTGGTGTTCTCCAGAGAGTAATATTGGCTCCAGCCTTATTCAACTTGTTTATCAACAACATGGACAAAAGGATAAAGTGCACCCTAAGCAAATTTGCTGATGATACAAAATGGGAGGGAGTGGCTGATACACCCGAATGCTGTGCTGCTGTTCAACAGGTCCTTGATAGGCTGCGAAATTGAGTGGAGAGAAACCTAATGAAGTTCAACAAAGCTAAGTGTAGAGTACTGCACCTGGGGAGGAATAACACAATAAACCAGTACAGGTTTGGGGCTGGTCTAATAGAGAGCAGCTTTGTGGAGAAGGACCTGGGAGTCTTGGGGGATGACAAGTTGACTGTGAGCCAGCAGTGTGCCTTTGTGGCCAGGACGGCCTGTGTATCCTGGGGTGCATCGGGAAGATTGTGGTCAGCAGATCAAGGGAGGTGATTCTCCCCTTCTACTCAGTCCTAGTGAGGCTGTATCATCTGGACCATGTCTTATGAGAGACTGTGGGAGCTGGGCCTGTTTAGTCTACAGAAGAGATTGAGAGGGGTCGCCATCAATATATACAAGTATCTCCATCTCTAGAGACTTTCAAAACACACCTGCACATGTTCCTGTAACCTGCTCTGAGTGACCCTGTGATCTCCAGACGTCCCTTCCAACCTTAACTATTCTGTGGTTCTGTGATTGGAAACTATTTAAAAGAAGGCAAAAAATGATCCCTTCTGGAGAACTATGTGTTGTGCTTTGTTCATTATTTCTATTTTTCTCCACCTGTCTTCCTTTGGCATTACAGTGAGCAGCCCTGTTTCAAGGTATCAGCTGTCTCATCCATCTTCTTTGTATTCCTTCATTGCATTGTTCTCTACGTATATAAAAGCAAAAATCTGAAACAGAAAAATCCAAAAATCCAAAATAGGCAAGCTTAGTGAATGAAGAATAAACTCTAGGGGGACAAACACAGAAAGAAACTAACTACTGCTTTTTACATTTTCTTTCACATAAAACCAAACAGAAGCTAGTTTGCCCTGGGCATTTTTCTTTAGACATTGTGTAGAATACATATTCTTGTCCATTTATGTTCATCAAACCTAAATCTGGAAACTGCTATCATGCCGACAAAAAAACAGAGACAGAATCTAACTCCTGTGTTGCTGCTGTGTATGATAATGGGATCTCCATGACTGGAAATTTTCTTGATGCCCTTGTACAGTGTGAAGATGGAATCAATCCGCCTGAGTGAGATTAGCAGCATCCATTCAGTTTCCTACACAAACATAAGAGAGAATAAACTAAAAGGCTAAAAGAACTGTCCTCAAAGAACAGATATGTCTTTTGAAATACTTCCCAGTGTATAATAGGAGTGAACCAAATATTTTCTGCTGCTCCTCAATTTAGATATAAAACCATTAAAAAACCCTATATCCATTACTCATCAAGCAGAGCACATAATTAGAATGAATTGCATTGCCTGCTCGCAGGAGTTCTGAGATATCCACTGGGGCTCCAAAGGAGGCCTTTTTCACCATTCTGGGGACTTCATGTAAGCTATTTTGCCAAAACATCATTCATTCAACATTCCTTAGATTTTGCAAGTTGAAGAGAAACAAATGGTGCATGCTTTATGTTTTCTGCCCTTTCTATTCAGCAAGAAAGCAGGATCTTCTTAAAAAAATTAAGTATGGGCACTGCCAGACTTCAAAGTGTGTTGATGGACCACCCAACAATCACATTATCAAAGCCATATTAGAAAATATTACAATGATGATACAGCTCTGAAAAGCAGGAATATTACAAAGATGGAATATTATAGACTCATCCAGTATGAAGACTGCAGCTTGTCAGTCACTGAAAGGGTTATGGGAAGTTAGAATGGTAGCACAGAAGGAAGGACATTTTCAGAAGCATATTTTACATTAATAAAATTCACCGGATATAGGCAAATAAATAAAAACCAAACCAATGAAACAAACAAAAAAAACAACCAAACACAAAGAAACCACTTCCCTAATGGCTTTTACACTAACTCCTCTTAAATGTGAAAGAAAGCTCAACTTTTCCACATCTGCCTCAGATTTTACATTAGTGTTTGTGTTCCCTTGGGTTTGTCAGCACTTTCCTATCAGCATTTTCACTGAAGTTTATGATTTGCTCTAAATAGCTTTACATGTGTATTTACTGCAGTGGTATATAAAGGAACAGAACTTCAAAGTGAATGATTGAATATTAAATAAATCAAAAGTATAGTTTCAAACACCTTAAAGTGGAAAAGTATGGCATTTATAAAGCTGTCAAATTCATTATTCAGTGTATTTACTTTCCTAATACTGATCCCAGACTCTGCAAAGCCAATAATATATAATATACCAATAAAGAAAGGTAGAACATTGCAAACTGCTTTGTTTTTCCTGCAAGACATTAGTCAGGAATAAGTTAAGCTCAGGACTATATCTTGCTTTTCCACAAAGGCAGATAGTCAGAAATAACAGAGAAACAGGAAACTTCAAACAGGGAGATTCAATTTTCACCAAAAACGTTCCCAGGGAAGAATACTTCCCATGGAGAAACAGGAAAACAAAGGAAAAACTGCTATCCCAAGAACTTGTCACAATATGCAAAAAACCCACAAGCTAAACCTAAAGAACTTCATGTTTAAGCAAGAATAAACTTTTTACCAAGTGAATTACTACATTTCAGGGCAATAATTAAAATAACATAATGCAATAAAATAATATGTATGGTGATAGGGAAAAAATAATAGTTTATAGTTATATAGTCCAAAAATTCCAACTAAGTAGGGATAAAGATAAAAGCTGGTTCAAAAATGTGTGATGAAGAATGCAGCAGTCACGGAAAAAAAGGATAACTAATAAGAAAACACAGAAAAAAGAGAACAGAGGGTTGTGGGTTTGTTGTTTTTTTTTTAAAGGGTATCAAAATTCTGAATAAAAATTCTGATTCTAGTGAGGATTTTTGGACATAATTTAATTCCTATGATTTATTATTTCCTCAATAGAACTACTGCACTGAGACACTGTGGTTTTATATTAATAGAAAATGATAAATGCCACTGCAATCAGTAATACCGACTTTCTCTTTCATCAGCTAGTGGTCTGGTGCTGATCAGATGATGAAATCAAGGAGAGCGAATTGGGAAACCAGATGGAGAAAGCATTTCTAATATGATTTAAAACAACAACAACAGAAACAGAGGAGCTTTCTCATTTTTCTTTAGTTCATTTCTATATGCAACAGTGTGATTTCATTTATGAAAAGTGTGCATAAAATCCTTATCTAATACTCAGACTAACCATCCCCTCTCACAGGGGATCCAAATAGAGTGTAAAGATAAGATCTTGGGGGTTTTATGTTCTGCCTTGTATTTTTACAACAGGAAATAAACATGCATAAATTATGAGAAATCAGTGTTTTTATTTCTTTCCACTCCATTAGTCAAAAATCAGTAAAGGGCACCATATCCCTCTGTTTGTGAATTGAGTGAATGAGAGTTTGACAAGACTAAAGGATCAGCAAAAGACACATAGTCTCCCCTTCATTAGATTTTGCACAACAATGACTACAGAGAACTATGAATGCATAGTATTATGAATAATGAAACATCTGTGAATTACATAATGTCACTATGTTCCAAATGGTATGCATATATTAATACACAAACACAGGCTGGTACTTATTTAATACAAAGTCAGCAAAAAAAAAAATAATGGTGTTTCTCAAATGACCTGGAAGTCCATTATGCTCTCCAAATCTCACGTATTACACTATGGAATGTGATGCTATTGTTACACCACAATAAACAATAGTCATAGCAACAGCTCACAGTAACAGGTAGCAATATCTTTGGGAAATCCAACAACTTTAATAAAATGGTCTAAGGAAATGCAGTTTCTTCTTGTACTTAAAACTTCCTGGAGTCTACAGGAAAAAGAAAAAACAAAACAAAAAAGGGAAAAGAAAAAAGAAAGAAAAACCCCCAAAACAATAAAAAACCCAAAACCAAACAAACACAGAAAAGTGCCAAAACCGAATATGATGAACTTTTATACATTCCATACTGCCATTGAAATGCAGAAGCAAACCGCTAGCACATAGCACCTTCTGACAATCAGAAAAGTGCTTCCTTGTATCACTGCAGACTGCACACAACTTGATTGGAACCCTGTGCTTTAGACATGCTCCACCACTGCCCTGGTGATAAATCATTTTAGGATTTGCATGCTTGCTGTTAGCTTTAATGAATGATGTGGTGCTTTTTCACTGCTGAAGTAAGGCTTCTTTTTAAGCAGCTATGGTAGTCTCTTCTGTATAGTCTTCTTAATGACTAGTTCAGAAAAAGGAACATAGAACTATTGTTTCAAACGCAAGTCTGAAACCCCTAGAGTTTTAAATTAATATTACATTAAAAAAAAAAGACACCGTTTTTCTGTCTCTGTGAAACCTACTCTTTCAATTAGTAGAAACACATCACTTAGACAAAGTACTTCATGACTCCATTATAGGTTGATACCATTAATTAGAAAAATCTTTAATAAGAAGTAGCACACTGTTTATTCTCATGTAGTCATAGTTAACATCAGACAATTTGACAATTTACCACACTGACACCTGTTTCAGTGACTTCTGAAGTCACTGACACACATATTTCTTTTACTTTCTTGAGTCAGAAGAAGGCTTTCAAGAGTCAAAGGCTTTTAAAAGTCACTCCAGCATGCAGCACTCCAAGCTTATCTCAATACTGCCCTCTCTAATGTTATCACCTCCACGGTAAGATAGTGTAGAAGAGGTTTATCCAACATAAGAACTGATGCTCTAGGATTTATGAAATCAACAGATGGCCTCAGGCTACGTGTATTTAATGGAGATTTTAATTTTTAATGAAAATAATTTGGGATTGGGTATGTAACCAAAACTCAGGTATATACTTGATCTTATCCCAGAAATAATTCAAGAGAGATCATCCAGGTTACCATATGGACTGTATTCCATTCCTCCTATTAAAAGTAGATTACAGAAGGGCTAAAGCTACTTATGATATTTTGAGCTTACTGGTATTAATTTGAATAAGATAATAGATGAGGGAAGAATGATTGGCAGCCATTCCAGCTACACAAAGTACAAATCTCTTCAGCAGAATTTCAATGGATTGCAGAAGTGAGTATCAAAAGATCCAGTGATAATTTGATCTTCTATTTTTTGATATAGTAGTACTTCTTCAAGTCACATTATTCACTATATTAAAAAGGAAAAAAAAATGTATTTATAATCTGTGCTAAAACGCAGCACTGCAAAGAAGTATGAAAATTCAGACACGTACACTGAGGTATTAGATATGTGCAACATAAAGTCTGTTGATGTGCAAAAACCATGGAGTACACAGTGAGTTACAAATTCTCTATGAGGTTCCAGCCATTGATATCCATGTCTGGGGACAAGAATTCCAATTGGTTTTTCTTTCCTGGTTATGGCATGTAGGGAAGCAGCTGATACAGCTGTACAGGCCCTGAGAGACAGATGCATAAGCCAGAGAGATGATACAGATGTCCAGATCTTCCCACCTGTCGCCTGACTGAATTCACACTGGTCATTGCAAGATGTGGATAACCATCTGTACATTTGTTTAGTACTGACACTTAAGGGTCATATTTTCTTAAAGAGTTAATCACTGGAGTACGTAATAGTCAGCACTTTTGAAAATTCAACCCTATTTCCTACATCCACTGTAACAGTTGTTATAAGTCTCTCCAGGTACAGAGCAACATGGCCAGAATACCAGAAATTCAGCAGAGTCAGTTAATAGCGCACTATAACAAAATTTTTTTACTACATTTACAGTAAATTATGCAAAAAATTGGTTACATTTTAAAAAACAATTATCTGCTTTTTTTCATCATACTAATAGAGGGGAAAAAAATCAGTATTCTGAAAATGGCAAAGCTGAAATGACTATGCCAGACCTCAAGATTCTAATTTTTTAACTTCAACATACAAAAGCACTGCAGATGTGCAGATGAAGAGTGTCCCTAAACTTCATATTAGGGCATCAATCAGCAAATTCCCATTGACACTCACAGATCATGAATAGTATTTACTTAAGCAGTCTTTATGCCCTGTAATGTAAGCTCTCATACATATTTTAATACGACAGTCAAGGCGCAGAAATCTAAGGTGACTTCTTTCACCCCAGCATAGCAGGTCAGTGTCATCAGCACGAAGGCAATGCAATGATCCCCAATTCCTATTTCTTAGTTCTATGTAGCAAACAGATTATTCACTTGAAATTACTGAAGCTCACAGCATAAATGCAGCCTTCACTAAAGTAGGCAGCAAGACAGAAATATGTCCTATTGTATGCATGTTTTATATATAAGTAGAAATCTAAAAAAAATACCAAGGGGATTCTAGAAAGTTAATGGACTAAGTGTCAGTTGAAAAATCTTCCAAGACTTGCTAATGTATCATCTTCTATCATCACTTACAGTAATAACTTCTGTAAAGCAGAGGTCCTGACATTACTGTCTGACATCCCACAGTTGTAAATCCTATTTTTTAAAGCCTTTTTTCACTTTGAAATGTATTGCAATGAGCCACAAACTCCATCAAAGGTGCCACAAACTCCATCAAAGGCACTACAAATTAATATAAAAGTCACCCTAACAACATGTATGAAACCAGTTTGTATTTGTCAAAAGTTATCCTATTCAAAATAACTTTTTGAGTGAAATCAAAATCTGTCTGGTGCTGCTCATTGACAGTTTAAATTTCAGTGAGAATAATTCAAAGCAAAGTGCAGAAGGCTGCATGGAAGTGTTCCACAACACAGTACAAAATGAAACTGTGTTATATTTAAAACCTAATGCTATATTTAAAAATTAAATTTCTTTTTCAAATGGGAGATAAATTAAAATACAGTTTATTAGTATTGCACCTATATCTTTGCCTTATTATTTTAGTATCAATGCCAGAAATTGACACCATCAATGTTACAAAAAATAAAGGAAAAGCAGACACAAGTCCAAGAGATTTTTTTTGATTTAGCTCCCTGCACAGACTTCAGGTTCTTTGGAAATGCTCTGATGTCAGTACCAGACACAAGCACAAGCTTTGCTCAAGACCTATGGTCAGATTCCTAAAAATATTCAAACCGATCATCCCTGAAAGATCAAAAACTGAACTCAACAGGTAACCAGTAATTATCAACTCCTTATCACTGCAAGATGCTCAGACGAACTTCACATAATTTTAGGTATCTGAAATACACAGTGAGCATGACATAATGCCACAACATGACATGAATTTTACAGACACATGTAATTGTACTATTTGCATTTTCCTTTCACCATCCTCTTTACACTATAAACTCTTCATCATGCTTAGGAAACACCTGACTAATTACATCAGGAAGTCTACCCTTTTTATTCCACAACACTGCCTATAGCTGCTTCGTTCAGGTTCCCTGGAGCTTTAATTCAAAACTTTCTAATGTCCTCCACAGGGAGTATTTCAAAATGAGGGATGGAAGCAGGATGAAGGCAAACAAGAAAAACACTGAGTCTCCCAGAGCTTGTCTAGTTTTCTCTTTATAATGTAGACTTCTCAGGCCAAAGCTCATGTATCACTGTGTCACTGCCAGCCCTGAGTACATAATCAATGGTTTCACAATACTATTGAATTAGTTGCTTCCACACTGTCTTTTCTCAAATTTGTTGAAAGTCCTTACCCACTAAAAAATGTCAATACATTCACACTTCACACTCATTAAATACTTGTATAAAAACAGATATGCTATCTGTATTCAAAATCAACTTAAAATATTAAGTTTCATTTGCCTGTTTTAGAAACAAAAAAAGGTAACTTCTAAAATATTTTTTTTCCTAAATGCAGCATGGTTAAATTTAAAGCATTCTTTGACAAAAATGCACTGAAGTATATATACAGCACTGTCCCATATACATAATGATGAACATTAAAATCTGTTTCAAAAAAATTTGGCCAGGAGGCAGTTTATAAATCTTCAGCAAAAAAGGATTTACTCTGAAAAACAGTTCTCCCAACTTCAGTGAAACAGAAGACATTGAAGTATTTCTACTGTATAACACAACTCTTTACAGACATTTGTATGGATCTCATCACCATACCTTGAAAAGTGTTCACAAAACAAAATAGATCAATTTTCTCTGACTGAAATAATGAAAATTATTATCCCTTTTCACAGTTGTAGTCCCCCCAAAAAAGCAGGTACTAGTTGCAGACCTAGGAATGGAGACTGAATCTCCTGGATTCTAGCTCTTCAACAACTAATATAAGCCTGTCTTTCTACCCTTCCATAGAAATTGTATTGTTAGGTTAGTAAAGTCTTCTGTCATTAAATGTATGCTAAAGGAAACCAAGTGAGATGAGACATTTCCACCTAAACATGTTCATGTTAACTGACATTAAACTTAAGGGCAGAAATGTTTTGAGCTTGAACACATTTAAAATTCTTCTGAAGTCAAGTCTCTCAGTAGACTCAGGGAGAGAGACACCAACAAGGGTTTCAGCTTAAACGTTAGAAAACTAACGCAGTCTGAATGAAAGGGTGCCCACTTCTCCATTATGACACTGTGTGGCTAATTTAGGTGAGATGCCAAACTTTTCAATAATCATAAATCACCTATTAAAATCATGCATGTGTAAATGGTTGTATGCTACGTTCCTTCTTAAAGGGGAAAGCTGAGACTGGGGCAACTCAGGCTAGAGTTATTTTTACTCCCTGTATACTTCTAGCATTCTCTCAATATATGGGTGGATAACACAACTAATTCATCATTCTTCTGGCAGTAAAAAGGAAAAGCAGGTGGACATTTATGACACAAAACTATACCCACACAGCTTCTGAAGTTACTTAGGCTACACACCACTCTTTTGCTTATATTTGCTAAAATAAAATTGCTCTGGACAATATTCAAGAAGTGATACTTTTTATCCAGAAACAAAAATTTTCTGCATACAGTTTCATGGTTTAGAGAAAGGTTATTTTGTTGTAAAAGCCAATTGAAATTATTGCTACTTTCCTGAAGAGGAACTGTGCAAAATGTAACATAAAAAGATAATTAAGCCTCATAGACAGGCCACACAGTACAATTAGGTTTACTGAAATACTTCAGAACATTTTCCCCTGTTGTATTTCTCTGAGATAACATATAAATAAATATGGTATTAATACGCACAACCAATAAAGAATTTTATTTTTTTTTAATTTTTTTTAAAATTGGCTTGGTTGGCACTTACTATTCAAAATCATGTTCCCGGGCTAAACTGACACTGTTTAAGTGTGAAACGTAAACTGATTTGTAAGAAAAATAATTTTAAACTAACTTTGCCTTTCTTGAATTCCACCACTAAAGACTCCTGAGGGCTCTGTGGTAACTGCTAGGGGACATATTAAAACTTGCCGTTTTTCTCCTCCTTTGAAAGGGCAACTAACTTTTTCCTATGATAGATAGCTATGATGTCATTCTAGAAACTACAGATCAAAAGAAAACTCACTGCTGAAATAGTAATCTACTGGGGTATGATGAAGAATAGTAATTTGATTGTGGTTTCTTGATATTCCAGGAACACATTCTAACAAAAACAAATAGCTTAATTTTAAACGATACTGTAGGCATGTTCATGGTGTTAGAAAGGATTACTTAAAGCATTCTTCACATATTGCACTCAGTGTAGATTCTTGTAAAATATTGAGAACAGTATAGAAAACAGAACAGGATTTCACATAATTGTAGTTTTCCCTAAATGTAATGGCAAAAGTCAAATATAATGTCTGCAAGGACAATAGTTTAATTTTTTCCCGAGTGAAAGGGAGATAATACTGAGTTTCTAAGAATGCATAATTAAGTATATATTGGAAATTTAAATGTTGCCAGTGCATTTGAGAGTACAAAGCTGTCTTTTACTAGCTCAGCAAAATTCAGTCAACTCTCAAACAGTAAAATGAGTAATGGGTTAAAGCATGGATTGTCACACCAGACTTTTTATACAGTGACCAGATAAATTCAAGCCTCTGTGCCTATGGGCCTAAATGAACCTTGCAGGAAGAGAAGGGACAGAGGTTTTTTTATAAGCCTGAGGAGCCTCAAATGAAGATTTTAAGTGCTTTGCCAACCTTTACAGAAAAAATGTATTTAAATTAAATTTTATTGTTCACCCTGAGACTAAAATGTAGCGTGAGTAGTGGAAGTTTGCTTAATTTAATCCTTTAGTCTAGGTTTGACAGATAGTCTAGCAAGCTGAGTCCTACTGAGAAGACCACAACTACTCCATCTATACAGAAATTGCAGTTGGTATCATTAAGAGTGGCTCTACAAACTGTGACAGTAAGCAGCCCCTAGAAAAAGAACCACTAAGAAGAAAAAAGCAACCTTGTGCCACACAGATCTATTTTCCACTGTTTGCCACTTTGTATAATATTTCTACTAATAATTTACCTAACTCCAGTTTTAACTAGCTAAAACAAATTGTGTATCGTAACTTCCCTGATAGTTTTCTACTGGCATATCTTCTTCTTTTGTGGTCTTGTATAAAATGACTGAAAATAAAGTGATACTGACAGAAGAGTGATCTTCACTCATGAAAGCAATCTCTGGGTTTATTTGGCCTATTGATAAGCAAGTCAAATTTGGGTTTAAAAGCTCTAACTTAATCTCGTAAAAGATAGGAAAATGAGAGGCATATGGATGTACTTTTTTCTCCTCATCCATGCAGGACAATGGCAAATAGAAAGTAGAACGTCACTTATCACAAATATCTTTCACTCCCCTCTTTCTAACATAAAAAAGATACTACCCAACAATGAAGCAGCCGTAGGAGGCAAAGAGGAAAGAAATAGTTCAAAAAAGCTATATTACCACTTGTAATGCTGAAGCTCCCAGTGTCTTGTAAGTTGATGTCACAGAAGAAAAAACTCCTCATTTGGTCTCCCACTGTTTTGCTGCCCTTTCCCCATTGGTGTTGTAGCAGGAGGCAATATAAAAGTGCTTTTATTCCATACAAATTGCCTGACTGCTAAACTCTCTGAAATCTGAAAATTACAGTAGTTGCACAAAATTTTTTTTAAGGATTCTTCGTAATGGCTTCTGACCAGAAAATTAAATACAGAAGAATGAATTTGCAATGAACACAGAAGACACAATTCTGATTTCATCCCCAGCTGAAGAATAATTTTATTGAAACACAGAGTTGCTATATTTGAGGTAAGAATCTGACCAGAGGTCCTTAACACTTCCTTTACACATTCCAGGTTAAACTTTTCTCTAACTAAGATAAGGTCTCTATTCAGAAAAAGGCTGGAAATTTCACAAATATATTTTTATACTTAATATGCTTATTTCTGCAAAATGTTACACGTTAAATATTTTGTTGGGTTGGGTTTTTTTCTTCTCATCTTTGCACTTTGCACTTGCTCTGAAATATGGTCAATGGACTGCAGGTATTTAATATGCCATTTCTAAGCATCTATTGAATTAAAGAAGAGACATAGAAAATCCAAAAGAAACAATCTGTATGCTGATATTTTTAACAAAGCTGTTTGCACCAATCTTTATAGGTTCTCCGATACTCCTAAACAATGCATTTCAGTAGAGAACAGTGATTTCTTGATCTCTTTTGCATCTTTTTTCCTTCTTATGCTTGTATGCCTTAACTTTAATTTTCTTTCTCTGTGTATTTTGTTAATTTATACAGGTTTCTTTTATGTAGAATTACTAAAGTTCTCAATTTCTCCTTTCAATGAGTTCCAAACTAGCAATCAAGGTTAAATAAACAACGTACATGTAGAAAACTCAAATCAATTTAAAAATGAAAGAATTGATTTTTTTTATTTTAATTTTGTTCATTGATTTTGTTCACAGGAAACAAAATCAATATAGTAGCAGCATACTGACTTTGAAGTTTGATAATATATCTCAGCATAATAAAGAGGTCAAAACCCCTACTATATCATAAATTCTACCACTTGGAACTAATTACTACAAGTGGAAAAAATGGCAGACTATCAGTTTTGAAAGCATAAAAATAAAAGAGTGAGCTAATTCAGACATAAATGCATAACAATCAAGAGAGAAAAAGTATTTTTCAGCACTGTTGTTCATACAGTTGAAAAGTCGTATTATGAAGGCAAGTGATAATATATAGTCTCGTTACAAATATAATTTAGTTTCTTCACAGTTATACAAGATTTACATTAGAAACTTGAATGGATTGAAGTTATGCTTTATTCATAAGAAAAAGGGCTTGTTGAAAAATTATTAATACTTCAAATATCCTCTTTTGTTGCTCCCTATGATGAAGGATATGAATAAATGAATTATTTAGGAGAAAATATTCAGCCTTTCTCTAAATCATAAGCTGATATATTATATAGTGTAATATCCAAATAAAGATATAGAATTAATATAAAAATTAGTATATGCATATATAAAATTGGAGTTGGCACTATAGTCTTCGTTTTTATATGATGTATAGAGCTTAATAGTTAACTGCAGAGTCAGAGGTTTTCCTTATGTGTAGTTTTGATATTGGCAATTGTACAATCCTCAATACAATTATTCTAGTCTGAAGTGCTCCAGCCAAGTGAATTCAGCTGTCTTTAGCAACCAACCTTGTTGTGTATACACGCGAGTAACTGTTGATTTCCCTGTTTGCTGGTAGAGACATTTAGCATGTTCTGGTTTCCTCTCCGTTATCTACCTCCTTTGTTGAGCCATTTCTCTCAGCAAAATCTGAAGGAACCAACACTGCTTGCCCTAAATCCTTTCCCACACTCTGTCTTGTGTCCCCAAGCAGGACAAAGATTTTCAAATACTAAGACCATATCTGGATTTTTTTTTTTTTTGCTTTGCTTATCTAGCACATAAGCACATCATCAGGGTTGGTTTTCTTGGTTTTTTTCAGCAAACCACAAATACTTCATTAACTCTAATACTGAAAATTTAATCTTTTTCACACCCATCTCCCAGTTACTAATTCAACCAATCATGTAATCAAATTTCAGTCTTTTCAAAGATGAAACGAAGAAGAAATCATGAGTTTTTCATTCTATTCATTCTCCTAAATTAGATGGTATTTGATCCTGTTCCTCCACTTATAATTGCTTCTGCTTACCAAACCTTTCTCACATACCACTTGTTTTCCTGCTTTGCATTCTTGACTCCATTCATTCATCTCTCCAAATGCATCCAAAATGTAATCTGAATCTCTTGTTTTCAGGGTTTTTTTAACATGATTTATCATGGGGTTTAATTTGTTTTATTTTTTTCCAATAGCTTTACTTTCAAGGTGCACTTAGTTCTGCAGAAACCTGTCCCCTGGGAACCAATTTCATAACATAAAAGTGTTCATGTAATTTGTGATACAACGTCCCTTAGAGTTGGAGTTTCATTTCATAAATAATTCGCTTACAAGCACACACATTCATTTTACATGATTCCTCAATGTGGCCAGGGTGCTGTATAGTCTGCATTGTTTCCACCTACAAAAAATACAAAAACATACATCTGCTTACCGGGATGTGAGTAGGTTTTGGCTAAACTAATCCTCTGTCATAGATCTTACTAGTGAGGAAAAAGATTCCTCTTTTCTCCCTTAGGTCCAAACATACTCGGTAAAATAACTATTTGGCAGTGAAGACAGAATACTGTTGCATATTGCTTAAGAAAAAGAAGAAATTAAGTGAACTATGCCCAAAAATAGGCTGGGTTTAAGTCATAGAGAAATTGCAGTGATTTATACATTCTCCCTTTTCTCACCTACAGTTACTGTAGACAACCTAAAAAATAATATATATGTCTCAGGTATCACTGATGAGCCTAACATTTCTCCATTAACTGATGGGATAAATAGTGCAGCTTGGATAGCTAAAGGAAGCAAAGAATAGGAATTTTACAAGAAAACGAACAGGCAACTCCTCTTTCCCTTCATTCACCTCACCACATCGCCAAATAAAAAGCAAATAAATAGCAAATTGGATTTGGAGGACAACATAAAATATACAATGACAGTTCTGTGAACATCTAAATTCTCCAAAATGTCAGGTATCAACTATTATGCTATAAGGTGGACATAAAGAAAATGGAGGAGTAGGGGAGAATGTGCTTCCTTTGAATCAGCTTGATTAAGATGTTTGTGAAGGAAATGAGACACTAAAGAGACATGCACATCTACTGTTAAATAGTGAGTTTTCTGTCCAATATATTCTTCAAAAACACACCTTGAAATATAACTCAGAAATGGGTCATCCACACAAAAAATATGAACCTATTATTCTTGGTTACATAACATGTTTGGTTGACAGTCATCAGTCTTTTCAGCTTTTCCAGTACTGTAATAGAATTAATAATTTATATTTATTTTACATCACTGACTACTAAATCCTTATTTTAATGAATCATTTCTTCTAATATATTACACATATATAAAGTTAAAACTAAATTAAACAAAAGTAGGATAGCGATGTCAAGCATCTCTATAAAGCAGCTTTTACTCTATGAAAATAATCCATAAAAGACTTCCAAATGTCCTCAAATAAGTAACGTCTGTTCCTCAATCTAAATATGATCTTCTTACAGGAAGCCATCTGGGACAAGCAAGCAAAACATTCTGCTTTGGTTGCAGAATATATTTACACCTCAGTAAAATTCTTCATCATCATCAAACCAATTGTATACAAACCTCTGTTCAGTTTACACTGCCTTAGCTTGACTAAACAGCAAAAAAAATATCACTAAATTGGCAAATAATATTCAAAAGCAATACAGAGGTAATGCACCTATCTATCCTTTTGTTTTGATCAATCTATCTCTATTTTTTCAGTTCCTTGAGAACCTCAAAGTTCTTAACTTCAACAGTTGTTCAAATTCATATATATATATATATATATGCATGTATATATATATCTATATATATATACACATAAACATTTTGATAACTTTAAGGAGAATCCATTCATTGGAATAGTAGACTTGTCCAGTATGCAATCAACAGGGATATGCTAATATGTATTTTAAATTCCTTTCTCAAAGATACAAACACAATTGTGAGCATTTGCTGCATTCATAAGATATTTCTAAGGTCAAAAAGGTTCATAGATGTAACATTTCTGCTATAATTAGAGCTCTCTTCTATGACAGATACATATATTATTTTTTTTTCAGTTAACAAATCAAATCATAAATCAATGCAAGAAAAAACCTAAAACAAGTGAAACCAAGTACCTGGCACAGACTAGACAAAGTGTTGAATCAAAAATGCAATATATTATATCCTTAAGGCTCAAATAATCATGGTGGCCTCAGTGTGTGTGTCTGTATTACCTGCAGTACACCTGATGCAGCATTAAAAGGGAAGAACAACAGTGCAATTTGTTGTGCCTCTCTACATTACATCTTGATGAGCAACAGAGTTTGCATCACCTGCCACTCTCTGGCATTCACTATGCAGGCATAGAGAGCAAACTGATGGAAGACCTTGCATCTGCACTGTAAGTGCTACACACCACATGACAACCTGACACAATGCTGGAAGAAAACAATGCTTCAAAATGCTCAGTGGTACTCAAAACTATGTACAGCAGGACTCCAAATATAGACACAAGACAAATTCACACCCAAAACACATTCTCATGTTCTGTGTCATTAATGTAAATGCAGTAGAAGAATCTTGCAAATCTCCAGAAAATTGCTATTACTGTCTAGTTCTTCCTCCTATTTCCTGGCACGAAAATGCACATACACCAGAGTTAAATGAAGAATTGAGAGTTACTACCTGAGTTTTTATGAGCAAGATGCTTTGCAGCTCTCCACTAATCCAATCCATAACACTAAAATGCAGGCCTGGAAGTTTCTTATTACATACTAGGTCCACTTTCTGCTTGTCAGAGGCATAATCTACATATTTTCTTTATAGGTTACAATACTCTTGCATGAATATTTCATTGGGAATTAATTTCCAGAATTCCAATGCTGCAGTATATAAAAATTAGTCTAATTACAACCCCAAATTTATTCATGGGTACTTATATATGTTACTCCTTTTTCCTTAACTTACATATTCAAAAGTGACCTCTTAGTATTAGTGATACATATTTACTACTATATGCAATTATTTTTCATTAAATAAGTGAGAAGTCACACTTTAACAGAGTATAGTTGATCACAGCCATAACATATTGTTACAAATGCAGAATGATTAACTTCTGCACGCACCTTTTTATAATTTTTTTTTGCCACTCATTTCACTTTATTCTTAGCACTAAATCTCTGTCTGTAAATATGTTATGATTGCAATATATATTATATATTGGTCTGATTGATGTGTGTGTATGACTAAAAATGTGACACATTACAAGTTTCTGCAAGATAAAACATGTCTTAATCGGAACTGAAAGGCACAACATGCTCATTTTTGCCCACTACAGCAAATGCCAGATAAAAATATATCTCCGTAGATTTCCTGTTATATTTCACAAGATGTTTCTAAACTATTTTTAAACTTCTTTTATACACATAACTTCATTTTCAGTTTGTGGCAGAAATCAAAATAGAATATGGGGAAGTATAGCAAGTGTATTGAATATATTAGACTACACATGCTATATAAGGAAAGGCCATTCTTAAACAAGAGAAAATTAATCAGTAAATAAAATATTCAATATTCAAAATGTTGTGGCATTTGTACAGTATTTGTGAATCATTAAAGGTCATATATAGTGCAAAAAAATAGGCAAATTGAAAAGCATAAACAGTTTTTCGAATAAGAAATGAATGAGGACTGCTACACATGATCACAAAGAGATGCATAGCTAATTTAATATAATAATTTAATAATTATGAAAATGAAAGTTAAAAAGAAAAAGAAGTTAAAGAAATCAGCTTAAAAAGTTAACACACCTGAAGTTAGTGCACAGTTTAACACGACTGTATGTAGTCTCATTTAACATCATTAAATTCAATTTGTCTTATTTTTATTCTGTGATTACTGCCGACTCCTGCATGTTATGTAAATTAAATCCATCAAAACTAAGCTTTTGAGTTCTTACCAAAGCCAAAAAAGTCAAAAAATTATCATTTTAACCCATCATTACAAGCATAAAATTGATAAAATAAATATTTGTCATTCATTACCTTTACAAACTGTCTGGTTTATTGATTTCTTGTTCACATTATGTCTGTGAATGAATTTTGAACATTTAGGAATCTGTCAAATCCCACCACTTTCTACTATTAGGATTACATTCTTTTCATAGTTACACTTTGCAGCAATATGGTGACATATCGACCAGTCCTCATGTTAAACACTAGAGGATTGCTGGCTCACAAAGACAGTGGTTAGAGATGGAAGAACTGTGTCCATGCCATTGACCTGAAATTAATTAATTCATCCCCACAAACTAAAGAATTTATAACTTACAATTAAAAAAAAAATACACTTAAATGTTCAGGAATTTGTTCTTTCTAAACAAACCCAAAATGTTGTAAATTAATAATAAACATATACCTTCTATTAGTAGCAGGTAGGAACAAAACCCAAAGTATAAAATATCGCATTTAACTCTCTAATCTACTCTCCCACAGGCAGTGTAATAAAAAAAAATTTGCATATTTAATGCTATTTACTACAATGCCTCACCATTCCTGAAGCACAGAACTGTCTTCATTAGAATCCATTATAAAGATATTATTATTCTATCTTCAGCACATATGCATTGACTTATTTCAGGTCAACCATGTTCAGAAATACAAATTCCTAACAATTTTTTGAAAGCACAGAGTGGAATAACACAGGATTAATCTACCTAAAAAGTCTCAATAATGCAAACTTCCATATGGTTTGCATTTGAATTACATAAGGTATTTATCAAAATTCTGTCACCTTGCTCTACTGAACCAATTCTTTAAGAAGCACTGTAATAATAAGAATGATATCTATTTAATTTATTTATTACAATCTTAAACCAGCAACATCTGGACCTTCTTAAAAACTGAGTAATACTGCCATGTCAAGAAAAAAAATGTTCACAGAAAACCAGCAGTTCAAGTACTGATATCCTTAGATGCCTCTGCTGCTGCAAACCTCACAGTGAGAGGTTTGTGCTGCCCTTTAAACAGCTTACAGAACATGATCTCGGTGTAGATAATGCTACTAATAGTTTAATCCATCATTAAGAAACTAAGGCATTAAAAACATGGCCCATGTTTTGTTGTTGTTTCTATTTCCCTCTTCCCAGGAGTACACAAATATACTAGAAGGAAAATATCTGTATAATTCTATGATTCTAGACTGATGAAGTTCCATTTCAAAACTAGCAAGGTATTTTTACATCACCTCAACCTCAGAGGGTTTATTTTTTTTTCCAATTTCTTAACAAAATACATAGAGGTATAGAGTTACTATTATAACATCGTTCTTTAGTACTTTTTGCTGATATTTATTCCCAATATATTTATGAAGAGCAATCACATCTCTTCCAACTTACTTTCTTAAGACTCTGAGGTAAATGTAGCAGTGGCTTAATATCAGATGGCAGGAATAGTTACCACCCTCATCCATCTGCTCCACCCTTCTGATGGGCACTAAAGCCTTCAGGGCAGGGTTATATGATATGCCTGCGAATGAGCTCATGTACTATTGAAGTCTTCAGCTGGGTGTATTAAAGTAAAAGAATTCCAGTTTTGGTTTACCCTAATATACAAAGCAGTGGTTGACAAAGTGATCCAAAAGAGGTTGAAGTATTCATGCCTTCAGGATAATAACAGCTTCTGCCATCCAATTTTAGCCTGCCACAGCATGTCTCTCAGAGCCTTAAGTTTGGATAAGCAAAGCCCTTTAAGTCATCTCTTGCACAGCTAAGTCTATATTCCACGGTTATTAAACTACTCTTTCTGAGTGTCTAAAAGTAAGCTTAATTCTTCCTGAAAATGGTTGACCAGAATAATACAATGATTTTTCAGATGATGTCTCATGAAGGACTTCTCAAATGACATGACTTTGTCCATTTCTCTCACAGCAGCACACAACTTGATGCAGTCTTATGTTGCAGAAACAAATTTGCTTGTGTCACACTGGTGCTTCTAGTAATTATGCCTGATTTATTAAATTCTTGTTTTCTGCTGCTTCCATCTCATCATCTCCTGACTGAATTTACAACTTGTCTTGCTCTTGCTATTGTTTTAAGTTTTAACTCCTACAACTTAAAATGTTTCCTAGTCTTTCATCTAGTACAGTCTAATCCTCACCCAAAGTCATGATGTTTATGTTACTTGTTTCATAATCAAGTTTCCTTATTACATTTGCACTCTGTGCATGAAGGTTAAAATATAAACAGCCTTAAGACTGATGCTTGACTCAAGTAACTTTTTATAATGCTTACCTTTGTGACAACACCAATTGTCATCTCATTTTAGTGAATTTCTTACACATTTTTAATTCTGCTAGCAATGCCCATCTTCCTCAGGTGCACGAATGATTTCCCAGGTGGCGCAGTATCAACTGCTTGCTAAAGTCCAAGGAAAGAGATTACTAAATTTTCTTTATCTAGAAAATTGGTTATCTTTTCAAAGAAAGTTATCAGATCGGTTTGTATGAACTCCTTTCAGTAAAGCCATTTTCAATTTTCATTTTATCCCATCTTCCCTCTTTCTTTATGTCTGTAACTCAATTTTTTTCATATAAACTCTGCTCTACTTTTGATAAAAAATGAGGGCACACTTTTAGACCTTTATCCCTTCTTCCCCACTACTTAAATATAAATACCGCATTTGCTATTCTCCAACAAAATAGAATCTTTATTTCCCTAACAGATTTATTTAAAAGAAGACATGGGATGCTTTGTTCTATATCACTCAGAATTCTGTGATGACACCTATCTGTTCCTACTTGACTCACATACATCAGACTTTGGGTTTTGTTTTTATCTCAGATACTTCCGGGTATTGCCTCCCATGTACAACATTGTTATCTTTGTTTAAAACTAAAGCAAAGTTTTAATTTCATTTCTCCATCCCATACACATTTTCGTTCACTTCTACATGTAATAATTTTCCTGCTTCTCTCTTGCTCTTATAGCTTAATAAAGTTTTCTTTTAATCCTTTCTTTAGTGTTGCTCTACCTCAGCTGACATTTGTCAGTCCTTTATCCTGACCACACTCCTATAATGTACATCTCTCTGATGATCTGACTTCCCTTCTCCTTCCTCTTCCCATTCATTTTAATTTCCCAATCTTGCCATTTATTCCATTAAAAAAAAAAAATTATTCTCATACCTGTACACAGAATAAGCACCTGTGTATCTGAGACTCTTAGAAAGTATTTGAGATATTTTACCTCACAGACATGTGCATGAAGAGTATCCATATCACCTTCCCCACCTTCCTCCTACCTGTGTGTGGCACTACAATCATTGTCTGTTCCTACTACAGAAGGCCAATGATGAAGGGAATAAAGTGCATTGATTGAACAGGGATTGTACTTTTCCAATTCCCAGAATTAATCTGCCTAGAGGCAAAATGTCTGTGTTCTCTGCTAATGATCCTTTGTCACTTCAAACACAGTATTATATTTGTTTATAATTTCTCCAGCCATCATACTCTACTCACTAAGACAGAAAGAAAAGTAAGAATGGCAAGACTTCACTGTTTAATGCATAAAAAACCTGAGGTGAATCACAAATTTTATTTTTAGAGGCATTAATATCTGGTTGCTTTAAAGGAGATTTTTTTATTCATTGTCTAATATATAATCTGCATGAAATGGTATCTTTCAATTAAATCTGCTGCTTACTAAGGCTTCCATTTGCACATACAAGGCCAAAGAGAACTTCTAATGAAATGGTCGTGAGAGGCAGAAGCATTATCCATGGAATTAAAAACTTTATAGATACAACTAAAACAGACCCTTATGATGTGGCAGAAATAACAAGCTGATACATTGCTTATTTTGCTAGGGAAAGTATTACTTTTCACCTCACAGGCACAGCAGACTTCACAGGAAAGCTTTACACTGCATGCCTTTGGAGACCCTGGGACAGTAAACCCTGTTCGACATAGACACACCTGGGGCACAACAGGCTTCAGGGGCTTCTCTTGGCTCAGCCCCAGCCCCCAGCCTCCCTGCTGCCCTTGCTTGAGAGGGGCATTTAGTCTTTCTCTAGTCAATCTTAAGATTGACTACAGAGGAATAAAAAAGCACTAATGCTGTGTGAAGCAGAGACTCTGCCTGAGCAGCAGGAGACCTGCTGCTCTTTCCTGGATGGATAAAACTCCATCCGTCAGGCAGCAAAGAGCATTATGCCAAAGGCACAGTAGGGCTCTACAGGTAGAGACTCACAGAGCAACCAAAACTAAAAGAAAAAGCTATGGAAAGCAGTAAGAGCCAAAGATGTGAGGGGGTTGGGTTTAACTGTTTTATACAAGACCCTTAGGCAGGAAATGGCTATGACAGATCTACCAGCCTTTATATCAAATTCCAAAGTACAACTAGGTATCACTCTCACCCTGGAAAACTTACTGATCACAGCAGCATCCCTCCTTAAAGGTATGCTGTAGTAAAAAAACAAACAAACAAACAAAAAAAAAACAACTAAGAAAAAATCAGAAGACAAAACAGAAGTGACCAGTCTATCAGCTATTTGAAAAGAAGTGTCAAAATAGGTATAGGGTGAATCCACTGTTTGATCAGAACACAGAAAGCATGTATGAGCATGGATGTAAAATACAGATTCATAAAACAACATTAAAGGTGAATGTTTCCAGTTGACAAAACATAAAATTAGGTTTCCAGAATCCCTCTTCAGTGTACCTCCAAGTTCTAGTCAAAAGGATTGTAAAATTTATAAATTCTCAGCTAGCCTGTACATCATCTAAATAATCACTTATGTTAAATGATTATCATCATAATGATAAACCAAGTTTATGAAGTGATTCTTAGATACTACATTATATGTACATAAAATGCTAAAATGTTGTACTGTTGTACTGTTACTGTAAACTTGTTTGTATTGTCAACTGTTCACTTTCTTAAAATTAAGTTCAAAGCAAGAGGGTTTTTTTTTGTATCTATGTCTTCCCTTTCAAAGGAAACATAAATTCCATGCCTCTAAATCAGTTGCAAAGTCCTTTATCACTGAGGAGAGTATGGTGTTTCCTAACAAATAAGAGCTTATTTCATAGAGTGTCTTATGAGCACAGCGTGGTAGATTGGTTTAATTAAAGTCTGTCAAATTATCATAGGGTTTTTACATTCTGCAAATAATTGCTTTTTCTTCTCTATTCACTTTTTGTTAATGGAAATGGAGAAAGTTATTTTCATCTTTAATATATGGTGTAGAATGAAGAAAAAATAGGGAAAAATAAGCAGTTAATGAAGTGACCTTTAATTTCTTAGACATTCTTTTAAATTAAACCTAAAATGATGAAAATTAAGCTAGATTTGACAGCAGTTATATATGTGAAAGTATGTCATGTATTCAAATTAGACTATTGTACTAAGAGTACATATCTGAAAGTAGATGAACAGTGGAATGGAATGAAAGTCGCATGCCAGTATTTGTGAGATCAGTTAAACTATTTCATACTAGATTGCATTCTGGTGATCTGAACATAGCATACTTACAGATAATAGGTGACTACTACTCCTTTTGTTCACAAATTCCTCATGACAAAATAATGGGAGTATGGAATTAATACTCTTTCTTCTTATTTTTGATCAAAAATAAAACCCATTTTTTTCCAGTGAAGTAGCAAAATTGTAGAGGGGGCTAAGAAGAAGGAAAATATCTATGACAGGTTTTATTACAATACAGTAGCTAAGCTCTTTGTTGGAGCAGACTGACATATAAGACCAATTCATCATAGAACACAAGGAAAACAGCAGCGGGAGGAATACTAGTGTGTCTTCTTGTTAGTATCTGCATAGACGGTGGGCACCACACTGGGCTAGCTTTTGCTTTGTGGATAGTGGGCTCCACTTTCAACAGAATTTTAAACATCAGTAAAGTCTTTCTGCAAATTATTTCTCTTTTGGATGAAATGTGAAGGGAGCATATGCTTGCAGCAAGTCTGGTGCCACATCTAAAAGGAGCAGAAGAGAAGCATACACTGGGCATTTACCTCACTGCTACTGGGATGAACAGGAATTTCAGCATAAGCAATTATATCTGCTCAAGTAGGGAGAGCCATGTTCAATAAACTCTTCCCCCTCTCTTCCTTTTAAAGTCAGTCTTTATAAAAAATGTCCTTGTGGATGCTTAATAATATTCAAAAAGATTGAAACAAGCTGGAGAGGTCACCTTCCTGATCCTTGATGCACAGCAATTCAGCAGGAACCCATGAAATTGAATGTTTAGAAAAGCAAATCTGACCAAAATATTCTTCTGCATTTATTTGCAAAATATAATTCTAAAGCATAGAAAACTTCATTTCAGTTTCATTTTACTAGATTTTATTTATATCATCACTATGTAACTATGTTTCATGAAAACCTGTTATGATTCAAAACTGTTTAGAGATAATAATTAAACCAGAAGAATTTTGCTTCTCATAGTGCTTTTACAGTTAAGTCATTGTTCTCCCTTATGCTTATAAGGGGAGAGGAGAGAAGCTAAAAATAAAAGGAACTAAAAAGGTGTTGCATCTTAAATGAGTGCAGATATTTTAGGTCTACTTGATTTACTCAATTTGTTTTAAGTTGAAGAGTGAAAAGGAATCTGACAAAACTGCCATCCTTAAAATATGGTGATATTTCATTTTCTTCCTTCTGCACTATTTAGATTGCCTGGAACTGAAATACTTTCAGCAGCCACTGTCCAACTTTTCAGAGCTGTCACTTCCTAACAAATCTGCTTAAGCAAAATACTTATGTTGCTATAAAACAGAGCAAATGTATGATATAAAATACGTTCTATACTTCTTTACAGGACTACTGGTATTCAAACACACAAACCACAAAGAACACGTAAAAATCGGAAGTTGAGTCCTTACAGATGCTTTTAAATCCATAAATCTGGTACTTCCATGATTAGTTTCCAAAGATATCTAGAATTAGCTCACTTTTTTTGACTTAGCTGATTTTTATTTTTTTTTGCACAATAATTATAATCAACACTATACAATAAAAAAATAATCAAAATGCTATTTCCAAAGAAAGCACCCCAGGTCATTAAAATTAAAAAGTACACTTCACCTGAAAGGCAGAAAAACAGGAGATGATCAGTTTTAACCCTCTCTAGTCCACATTCTCTTTTGGTCAGCATTTGATGCCCTGCAAGGTAACACAAAGCTGCAACAACTTTACACTTATGTGACTTTAGTCTACAATATAAAGAGAACAGACATTACATAAAATGCAAACAAAGTGTATGCTGAAATAAACTACTCTGAAAAAATTTAAGATCTTTACTCAGGATATAGATTAATTTTTGCAGAAATAAAAAATAATTAAATTAAATTAAATTAAATTAAATTAAATTAAATTAAATTAAATTAAATTAAAAAAAACAACAAACAATCCAGATGTAAAATAAAATGTTCAAGAGTGAATTTTAAATTCTGTATATCAAGAAATTTTACAGATGACAAATTGAAGATTGGTTTTGGCTGTTACAGGTCAATAAATACTATGGTTTATTTTCTGTGTTTTTTCTTCCTTAAGATTTTCTGCTTATACAAAAATTTTATTAATCTTTGAAGTTTACACAAGAGGAACTATGTAAGACTAAAGTTACTTCCACTGCTTTATAAAATCTGTCATTTTACAAGAAAGTCAGTGCTTCTTACCGTGTACAGTTCAAATCCTAATACTCTGATGGCCTGTTAACATCAAATATGTCACCCTTTAACACCACAGAATCAATACATGGAACGTCATGGTACCCTTATGGGCCACAAAGCCTCTGTATACATTTAATAGACAAAGATATTACTTCAGAAAAGAAATGTGTCAAGTAAAAGTCAATTTCAAGTTTCTTACTAAGAAAGAAATAGTCCTAGGTAAATAAATGATTTTTTTTCAAATTTCATTCAATCAAACATAGCAAGTAAACAAAGAATTCAAAGTCATTTAGACATCTGCTTCTGAACAATGACACTTGCTTGTTCACACTGCTATAAATTCTACACCTAATTTTCAAGCTTTTTTGACAGCCTTTTCCCACTCAGATCATCACCCACACAGCTCTTGCTAAGATCAGGACAGGACAAGACAAATAAAAATATAACCTAATACAAAAATTCTAGTATAATCAAACAATAATATCTCAAATCCTAGGTACAAAAAGCTGTTCTACAGATTACTTTTTTCTCAAGTGGTCATCTATGTATTGAGACTACTAAAGACCAGACAATATCTCACATTTTAAAAATGCTTCTGCACCACACTCCAAGGAACTGGAGAGAAAGTTACTGATACTCTGACAGCAGTGGAAAATTGCAGATGAGACAAAACCATCAGTACTTCCTCACAATTAAATCTTCAAAATATTTTTAGAATCTAAGACAAGAATGTTGATCATTTGTGCTCTATTCTTGAATAAGCAACACATACTGGCCAATCTGAGATTCCTTGGATGTTTAACAGAAAGAACATTTTAAAAAAAAAAAAAAAAAAAAAGAACAAAAACCCTCTCCCTGAGCTGCTGTGCAGCTAACAGAACAAAGATTACTGTCTTTCTTTAACCTCTGGATTTCAAAACTATGTTCATTTCACACACCTCACACACCCCCACACACCCCCCTTTATTTCCCAGACTTCTGTGTATCTCCAAGACCTTGTCAAAAAAAAGAAAAGAACAGGCCTCAGTACTCGCGTTTCCATTAAGGTATATGAAATACTTAAATTCATTTAAAAAATGCTTACAAATCCATATAAAAAGTAGTTATTTTCTCAATTAAATAGCAAATGGCCAGCATAGATTATCATCTATAAGTGATAAGCCCAAATTCAAAATGGATTCTTATGAACTTGTATTAATTTTGTATTGATTCACTACAGTATGCTTCAGTATGCAACAAACTACTGCTGTATAAAATGTGATTCTTCAATATGTTTTATATATACTTTTTACATTATTCTTCAACTGATTTATATATGCAAAATAATGAAGTTATTAGTATTGAAGTTGTAATAACCACTTGCAGGTAATAAAATAAATGCAAAATATTAATTGTGTCTTTAAGGTAGTAGAATAGGCAGTGTTGCTCACAGATAACAGGTAACTTCTTTTATCTTCAAAAAACTGTAAAATAGGATCTCATGATATTTTTCTTTATACTGACATTACATACTGTGATATAACGATTGTGTGGAATTCTGTCAACACGACTGCTGGTCAACCTATGTAACATAAACTAAATCAAGGGGCTTATCAGTTGGACTTCCCAATAATACATTAACAGCTGTCAATAAAAAAAACCCTGTCTCAAAAGGGGACATGCTGCCAGTTTGGTGTGTGAAATCATTCCATTCCATCTCAGAAGTCTATCCTTTTCTACCAATCAATGACATCCAGAACAAGATAAAAAAATAAAGAACCAAATAACCCATCCTCCTTGATATAAAAAAAAAAAAAACAAAACCTAAAAACAAAAAAAGAAACACCAAAATAACAAAAAGAAGTTCTGAATATTGTTTCTACTTGCTGCAATAGAACCTGAAAATTTCACATAACCTTGCCAAATGTCCCTCCAAATAATGGGTTTTAGCTGTAACTGTGGTCATGCAAATTGCATACTGTGATGAAAGAAAGAGAAGGAGAAAGAGAAGGAGAAAGAGAAGAAGAAAAGGAAAAGAAAAAGAAAAAGAAAAGAAAAGAAAGAAAAGAAAAGAAAAGAAAAGAAAAGAAAAGAAAAGGAAAGAGGAAAGAAAAGAAAAAGGAAAAGGAAAAGGAAAAGGAAAAGGAAAAGGAAAAGGAAAAGGAAAAGGAAAAGGAAAAGGAAAAGGAAAAGGAAAAGGAAAAGGAAAAGGAAAAGGAAAAGGAAAAGGAAAAGGAAAAGGAAAAGGAAAAGGAAAAGGAAAAGGAAAAGGAAAAGGAAAAGGAAAAGGAAAAGGAAAAGGAAAAGGAAAAGGAAAAGGAAAAGGAAAAGGAAAAGGAAAAGGAAAAGGAAAAGGAAAAGGAAAAGGAAAAGGAAAAGGAAAAGGAAAAGGAAAAGGAAAAGGAAAAGGAAAAGGAAAAGGAAAAGGAAAAGGAAAAGGAAAAGGAAAAGGAAAAGGAAAAGGAAAAGGAAAAGGAAAAGGAAAAGGAAAAGGAAAAGGAAAAGGAAAAGGAAAAGGAAAAGGAAAAGGAAAAGGAAAAGGAAAAGGAAAAGGAAAAGGAAAAGGAAAAGGAAAAGGAAAAGGAAAAGGAAAAGGAAAAGGAAAAGGAAAAGGAAAAGGAAAAGGAAAAGGAAAAGGAAAAGGAAAAGGAAAAGGAAAAGGAAAAGGAAAAGGAAAAGGAAAAGGAAAAGGAAAAGGAAAAGGAAAAGGAAAAGGAAAAGGAAAAGGAAAAGGAAAAGACCCCTGAGAATATGAATAGCCATGTTTTGCCTCTTGTGAAGCATTCCACACACAAGATTGTCATTATTGCTACTTCTCTTGGATGCTTTAATATTTTCTATGACATCTCTCAGCAGCTCATGAGTATGTCTTAGCAGATGTTGCTGTGCTTAGCTGTAAATCTCGGGAGACGTAGAGTAGTTTTGCCAATTAGAACTAAGCAAGTTGCTTAATTAAACACACCCTTTTCATTAATGGTTTAACCCAAAGCTGACAAAGAGTCTTTGTTGCAAACCAGAAACAAAGAAAGGAGTATTAATTAAACACCCTGAAGTTTCTAAAGGGAGAGTTTATTTCAGTGCCCAAGGGATTCTTTGAACTCCTCAGAAGACCTCCAGAGCCTTCCAAGAGCAAAGAGCACTTGGAATTTCTTATAACTGTCCCACTCACTCTGAAAACAAACAAAAACCAAACAACAACAAAAACAACAACAACCAAAACCAAAACAACCTGAAGTCTAAATATTTTGGATAGTTCTGATGTTTTATACTTCAATGTCTTTGAATCATACTAAAATACAATAGGTTTTGATTTCACAGTAACACAAATGTAAACTCAAGCCAAGAAAACTGTTTTTAACACTAATTTGAATTCTTCAGATCAGGATGGGCTGATGTAACACAACTAAATTTTGGCAATCAAATTTAAAGTGCTAGGCAAGCCATATTAGACATGAGCTACATGTTAAACATTACATGGGAGTTAAACTGATGTGGAAAAGAAGAAAGGTGTTTTCTGGCACTGGGGACTATGTACCTACCAGACAGGTTTGTTGTATGGCCACAAACTTGTTACTTTCTGCCTTCTTTCAGACTTTCTGTGTGCATTTTATTATGTGTGTACGGCAAATACATTTTCTTAAAATCGATTGGCCAGTCTAAGAAGTAACATGCAAAGGTTTCCTGCTGGATGTGAGTTTGAACTGAGGGCTTCTGGTGCAAGACAAAGAGCAGCTTTCCTGGAGACAGATAGCAGTGATCTTTGCTTCAACTGTCCACCTTACTGCCTCTTCACAGATACCTACTCCCACATCAGGGAAAGCAAGACTGTTTATGAGGCAGCGACAAATAGCTGCAGTTTACAGCCTGGTATAGTGAGGCCAAAGAGCACTGATTTTTTTTATATTTGGGCTTCAACTTGCACTGACCCAATAACTGCTGCATGAGCAATTATGCTGCTCAGCAGCAACAAAGTGATAGATAGACAGGGGTAGTAAGTGTCATAAAGCTAGACATTCATGCCCATGAATTAGACCTCTAAGGTGGAGTGGGTATAAAGTGAATGTAATGTGCTTGGAGGAAGCAGAAGCAGTATGGCACTATTTTATTCTTCCTTATACTACATGTACTTAGCCACTTCTAAATTCGCTAGAGTCCAACAGAATGACAATACAAGAAGACATGACCAGACTTTGGAAACCTGTTGGAGCTAGGGCTTGAAATACCAGCCATCCAGGCTCCCTTCACCTTTCTTCCTTCCTATCTTATCAGTGTACTATGTCCTTACTATTTTCTATACATTTATACATTTATTTCATTAGTAACCATAAAATTAGAAAGACTCCTTTTTTTTTTTTTTAATTTTGTATTTTATGGGACCAAACCTATCTACTTGCTTGTTCAGAACATGTATTCCGTTTCAGATGCTAAATTCAAGATTTTTGTCATAATGCCAAGGAATTATTTTTTAGATTCAGACAGATCCAATGTTCTATAGGTCCATGCTTCCTTACACCACGATCAGCAACAGATCAAATCCTGCGGACTACGAGAAATAAATAAGTTCACAGCACAAAACTTGATCTACTCTTTTTATGCAGTAAAGGGCCAAAATCTAGCTTATACAATAGATTTTAAAATATTTATTTTGTAAAGCTTATTTATAAATACTTTATGAAATGTGGGAGTATTTATCAACTCTTTTATATTTTGGAAAAATTATTGATAATATCAGTGATAATGTTTCAATTCAGTGTTTCTAGACACAAAAAAAATCTGCAACCTTCTACCGATCACATTAGAAAAAAACCTCAAAGGAAACATTAAAAACACTGTCAACTACATTCAATCACACTATGCCTAGAGATCCAAAAGTATACCAAAATCCACTGACCCAAAGATTTCACAGTTTCATGTTTCATGATTCAGTGGAAAGGATATGAATGAACAAGTGAGAGAAGAACAAATAGAAGTGAATCAGGACAAGTTCTGGAACTCTAACAGGCAGCTGGGCTCCAGCCAGGAGTCTGCACTTGCTTCTCTTTCCTCCCTAAGGAACAGCTTCAGCATACTGAACTGCTTCTTCAACTAACAAAAAGAAGCAATTTTTACATTCCCAGCCTGAAAATTTAACCTAGCCCCAGTTCCATACAGCAAATGCTTTAAAATCTAATCTTTATATCAAGCTGTACTCCTAAAATCCTTCTTTAAAAAAAAAAATGTTGCAAAATAGAATATACAGAAAATATTCATTGTGAAGTTTCCTCCAATAAAATCATATGTAGATGGGATACACAGCAAGAAAGGACTGGTATATGAGGACTGGTACAGCCCCCTGGAGTAAACATTTCTTCCTCCAACTCTGAACCTTTTTGCTTCTCCAATTCTCTCATCCTAAAAATTAACATGAATCTAGCCTGCAGGAGTTAACTTTAGAGGCACTAATCACCCACTGCTCCTCACTGATTGTAGTGAGAATTGTCTTTATTCATCTGCCTGAAAAACAAGCTTTTAATGGTCTAGCATAATACAACTTTATTTTAGAAACTGTTTTTTCTGACTAGTAAGTTTCTAATTTTAATTTTAATTCTATTTCCTCAATTATCTCAATTTTATTCTGAATTTTAATTTACGCTCAGTAGATCATGAAGTATAACACATAGAAGAAAGCTGCTTTTCAAATCACATTTTATTCATGGAACTTAAAAATTAAGTATATTAAACGAGAAATTTTTCTATTGTTGAACTTAAAAATTAAAGCCATGTTTTTCCAGAGGTTAATTTGTATCTTTTTTTTTCTTATTTATTTATTTATTTCTATTTTGAAAANGGGGGGCGGGGGGACACACAGCAAAACTTTCTGTTCTCCTTTTCTCTACCAGCAAAAAACTGAACAAATTTTAAGTTCACTAAGATTTCTTCCTGAAACCACACAAAAATTTCTGAAGGGCAAGAAAGGAAAAATAATAAATAAAATATATTTTATCCTCCAGAAACTGCAACAGGGTCATGGGCATAACCCATGAACAAAGAAATCCATTCTTTGTAGCTTCCATTACAAGTCAAACTCAAAAGGAAGCCTTGCATTAACCATGGTAATAGCGATGACGTGCCTACTGCCATGCCAAGAAGAAACCAGAATTGCTACAGCTGGCTTACTCCACTCCTGCTTTCCTAACTTTAGGAAGAACAACAATGCAGATGGATTTAATTAGCAAGTCCAGACCACTGGATTAAAGGCTGATACACAAAATGCACTATCAGCTATTATCTACAGTTAGTATTTCAACATCAGAAGAGCTCAAATTAACTCATACAAACAAAGAAAAAATAAAAAATAAAAACAAAGAAACAAAACCCAAACCAAAACAAAAGAGTTTGGAGCAGCAGGAAAGCATATGATGAAACGAATAATGGATGAACAATAGACTCTATAGCTGTAGCAACTATTATGGTCTGTAGAATGAGGCCAGCATCTCTATGACTGCCATGCATGGCACAAGCTCCACAGTTCTCTCTGATTTGCAGTTAGGCTTATGCTGCAGAGCCTGGTTAGACTGGATTGTGCAGGTAATGGAACCAGCTTAGTTTCATTGTTAACCAACTGGTTGTATGTAACTACGAAAACAGAGAACTCATATTTTTATGTTTGGGTTTGTTTTGTTGNCACCCACTGCTCCTCACTGATTGTAGTGAGAATTGTCTTTATTCATCTGCCTGAAAAACAAGCTTTTAATGGTCTAGCATAATACAACTTTATTTTAGAAACTGTTTTTTCTGACTAGTAAGTTTCTAATTTTAATTTTAATTCTATTTCCTCAATTATCTCAATTTTATTCTGAATTTTAATTTACGCTCAGTAGATCATGAAGTATAACACATAGAAGAAAGCTGCTTTTCAAATCACATTTTATTCATGGAACTTAAAAATTAAGTATATTAAACGAGAAATTTTTCTATTGTTGAACTTAAAAATTAAAGCCATGTTTTTCCAGAGGTTAATTTGTATCTTTTTTTTTCTTATTTATTTATTTATTTCTATTTTGAAAACTACTTTTCAAACACATGCCCACATGAATTGACCTCATTTTGGCAAAGGGTTCAGCTGGACCATATGAGCTCTATACTGATACCCTGATCCCATATGTAAATACCTTCAAGACTGAGGTCTCAACACAGTATTGTTCTATAATATCTTGAAACAGATATTACTTTCACTTTGTTTCTATGAACAGTTTTGTTAAAATCTCCTCAGTCACATTCTTCTCCTTCTGCCATTTCCTGCTCTAAAGAGATGTAAAGNAAGAACAACAATGCAGATGGATTTAATTAGCAAGTCCAGACCACTGGATTAAAGGCTGATACACAAAATGCACTATCAGCTATTATCTACAGTTAGTATTTCAACATCAGAAGAGCTCAAATTAACTCATACAAACAAAGAAAAAATAAAAAATAAAAACAAAGAAACAAAACCCAAACCAAAACAAAAGAGTTTGGAGCAGCAGGAAAGCATATGATGAAACGAATAATGGATGAACAATAGACTCTATAGCTGTAGCAACTATTATGGTCTGTAGAATGAGGCCAGCATCTCTATGACTGCCATGCATGGCACAAGCTCCACAGTTCTCTCTGATTTGCAGTTAGGCTTATGCTGCAGAGCCTGGTTAGACTGGATTGTGCAGGTAATGGAACCAGCTTAGTTTCATTGTTAACCAACTGGTTGTATGTAACTACGAAAACAGAGAACTCATATTTTTATGTTTGGGTTTGTTTTGTTGGTTTTGTTTGGTTTTTTTTCAGTTCATTCTGAAATCCATACAGTCATTACTACCCAAACCAACCTGCTATGTTGATATGTCCCTGTTTAGGGTATGACTACAATATAATCAATGCATTTAGTATCTAATAATTGTCTCTGTATCTGGTATTTACTGTGTTTTTAATCCACACTCCTTTAACTTTAACACATACATTTTTTAAAAAAAATATTCAAATTTTCACTTGACTAGAAGTGAAAATACACAAAACAAAACTGTGATTTTTTATTTTTTTTTCTAGGAAGGGTTTTGATTTGGGTTTTCTAGGAGGTGTATCAGCTTTATTTGTTTTAGTTAATGGTCATTATTTGTAACCAGGTCATTTCACTCAAATACTATCTGATCTAAAGCCAGAATTGAAAGAATCTTAAGTGACTGAAACAGGATATAGGCTAGAGGTTGAATTCTACTTGCTTGGATCAAATTACCACAGTATTACTGTTCTCCATGGTATTGATGTTCAGTTAGTAGGAAAAAAAAAAGTCATTTGGTAGCTATCCACAGTTTGCTGGCAGGAAAAGGGGAAACTGCAAATGAGATGCCATAGGAATATTTATTTGGTTTGGCTCAATTTTTCATTAATCTTCAATAATGGTATACACTTCTAGAAACTGTGGATCACCTGACACAGGGAAAGGCCATGAGCACTGGAAAGGAAACAAGATTTGAATTCAAATGACCTTGAGAAATTCACGAACTAAACTCTATAGCAGCACTGTAGAATTGAGAAAAAAAAAAACCAAAACCACAAAAAACAACAAACCAACAAAAACAAATTAAAAAACCCCAAATAAATACAAAACAAATTACCTTTTATGCTGCCTCACAGGGAGAAGTTGTTACCATGGAACAAAAAGTATAGCGGAATTACAATGAAAATTAAGCCAAGATGTGTAGTAAAGTAGTTGAACAATGGGAATGCAGGAAAAGGAATGTTATTACATACAACACTAAGAAAACTATTTTCTATTCAGAATTTACAAGGATCCAGTTATAATAATAAGCACTACTCAGCACCAGAATTTGCCTGACTGTATCAGCATCTGGTGCCAGATATACTGACAAGCCAGAAAGAATTCAGAGGACAGCACCAACAGAAGCCCCTGAAACATAAATTATCTTTCTTGATGCTACCTTACCAAAACATATCAAAGGACTAATAAGATTGCCCAAACTGTTACAAAAGGACAATGAAGACTTTTTTCTGTGTACACTAGGTAGAGGTAAAAACGAAACTACCTAACCCCTGCTTCCACCTTAACATTTCAACATGCTGATTTAGGCATTTGTTGCCTTCAAACACTGACTCCCCCTTTTGTCTCCTGCCTGCTGAATGCTTCCTATTTCTCACATTCATTTCTCTCAGTTAAATGTTTCTATTAAACAATTTTGTTTGTTTTTCAGCACTTAAAGCATATTAAAAAAGAAAAAAGAGAAAAGCAGAAGTGACCTCCAGATGTGGAGAAGGCTTGAGCAGTTTAGGAACAGAGGTGAAGTACATGTAAATAGCATAAGGAATTACAGCAGCAGCAGTAGCAAAGCTTTTAAGAAAAAAAAATACACAATAGTTAGGAATTCTAGTACATTCTACCTAGCCAGTGAACATTCCTTTTTAAAAGTTTTTAAGAATTTATATGCAAGATGTCTAACACTACACCTCTAACACTCCTGCAAGTTTTGTAACCTTGGACAAAAATATCTAACAAATAATATATTGGGCAGCATCAAACTTTCCTGTGCCACTTCAGCTCATTCTGAGTTTCTAAGTTTGTGGTCAAGGCAATGTAGAAAGAGTATTAAAACCAACATCCATTACCTTATATTAAATTAATGAAAAAGTAGAGCTAAAACACTTAATGAAGAAACATTTGTGAGGGAAATCAAATGTAAAAAGCCACCATTCAGTATGTGCTTAATATTATGTGTTTCATTAGCCTTTTCCCCTTGTTCTTTTTAGGTAGTGTAAACATAATAGAATAGATTTTTATGGCTTATCATTTGTGAGTTCCTTTAAGTTATTGGTTTAATAGATGAAACTCTCATAGGTAATAATTATAGCCTGAGGGAAAACAGCCCAACTCTGTATTTTTGTTTACTACCATTTCAATATAAATCTCCATTTACTCTATCAGTCCTGTGATTTCCTGCCGTGACCAATATCATCTTCAGCCAGCTATTTTGTTTGGAAATGTATTCCACAAATTTATCCACTGTTCATAACATGCCACTTAGGACCATGCAAAAAAAAGAAATTCTTTTCACATCTGTCTTCAAGAAGAAAACTGGATTATTGCTTTTACAATTAGAGGACTCGAAAGAAACATGGGTAGGCTTCCAAAAGCAGACATCGAAGTCATCTATACACCGAGTTATCTCAACACTTTTAAATTTTTCAGAACGATTAAAAACAAACTAAAGAAAATGAAACTTTATCATGGTGCCCAGTTAAAATCCAATCCCTTATTTTCTTTCCTTTTTCTCAAGAACACCAGTTCCTACATCTATGCACACTTTGAAATCTCTACTGCAGGATGACAATTAAGCATGCTGTTCTAGGCTAAGAGGTTACTGCCTCCTGTTTTTACCAGCTGCTTCTTCCTACCCTTTTCTGTTGGAGGTAAGAAGCTCCTCACATCTGCCAGGAGAATCATATGTGCAATTACTTTTAAAATTAGTTCTATCAAAATGGTTTCCTTTACAAGGAAAAAAAAACCAAACCCAAAAAAAAAAAAAAAAAACAAAAAACCAAACACAAGCCCCACACCTAAACAAACAAACAAAAAAAAAGTGTTTAAGTTAAACTGGAATTGCTTGTCTGAATGTGTCCTAAATGCAATTTATCTTTAAAGTTCAGAATTAGAAGCTTCTGTTTAAAATGACAAACAGTGACAATCAACTTTTGCTTCCCAAATGATTCCCCAGGCTCATTCTTTACTGCTCAGAGGCTAAAATAGGGAACATCTGAAGGTAAATAAATTGTTTCTTCTCTACTAGATCAAATATTGACATTTTTTACAATGTATCATGCTGTCTCATACAGTTAGCTTCATCTAAGATTGTGCACAGCATCCTGACATATTAAGATATCATCATGTTGCCTATCCAGAACAATGTATACCATATTTTTAGCTTTTCTTTATCATTACTCTGTATGATTGTAACTTATTTCTCTGTCCAACTGTAGGTTATACAAAAGCCTTTAGGAACTCTGTTATAAAAGATTCCATCACAGTTTGATACAATTTGACACTTGATATAATTTCAGAAATAATTATTTACAGATGTTATTCGGTATACCATAGCAAGTACTAGCACTGAATAAATATTTAAAAAACACACTGCAAGTCCATCCAAATAAAAAGAGTTTGATAAATCTCTTCTCTGCTATGAGTATCTATGTTCAATTATGAAGAATTTGTCCTGAGCTCATGTGAACTTTTAAATAGGTGCTTATCCAGATGACTCTCAGGTCAACCTTAAGACCTCCAATGGTTTTTTCAGGTTCTGAGATGGATTCACCAGCTTCTATCTAATCCTCTGTGCTGCCTCATGACACTAGGCAAAACTGTGAATTTGATCCATTTATTTATTGCTTTGAAGAGGTGAACTTTTACTACTATTATGCACCTATTATTAAGACTTAAAACTTGTGAAAAGAATGACAGGAAATCACAGCTCATCTAACTTCTTAGAAAGAATCTTACAAATATAAGGTAATGAAATAATTGGATGATTGTATGGTGTCTGGCTGAGACAGAGTTACTTTTCTTCATAACAGCCCATATGGTAGTGTGATTCAGATTTGTGACTGAAATAGTGTTGATAGCACACCAACCTTTTGGTTATTGCTGAGCAAAGCTTGCACAGCATCGAAGTTTTCTCTTTTTCCCACTCTGCCAGCAAGTTGGCTGGGGGTGAGCAAGAAACTGGGAGGAGACACAGCCAGGACAGCAGATCAAATTGACCAGTAACGATATCCCACATCATATGATGCCAAGCTCAGCACTAAAAACTCAGGGAAAAAAAGAACAAAGGTGGAATGTTTGGGGTTATGGCATTTGTCTTCCCAAGAAACCACTACTCATGATAAAGCTTTGCTTCTGAGGAAGTTGCTAAACACTTGTCTGCCAATGAGGAGTAGTGAAAGAATTCAGCATGTCACTTTGTGCACACAGCTTTCATTTAATCTACAAAACTGCCTTTATCTCAATCTACAAGTCTTTTCATATTCATTCTACTTTCTCCCCCTCCCATGGAAGATGAGAGTGAGCAAGCAGCTATGTGGGTGCTCGGCTGCTGGTGGAGGTCAAATGGCCAAAGTAATTTACTATAATTAAACAAAAACCAATGTTAGAGCTGAAAACCTCATAAGAACACCAGCATTACTGAATATGCATCAGTTTGTAGTACTTGCTACAATGACTCTTTTTAAATCTTATATAATGCCCAGGACAGTATCATATGATCTTAATTTTTTTCAGTCAAAAAATATTGAGTTTTCCAAGACTTTTTTTCAGACTAAAAGTTCTTATATTGCATGACAATTTCTTTCCTGTTAAAAGCTTGTATTTTAGTGCTTTACGAATAACTATCACAAGAAAAAAATCCTCTCAGATTCCAAACAATTAGAAATGAAACATAATTACATAATTTCTCACTTGGGGGAGGGGGCAGGGGAAATGAAGTGATACATTTGTGCTTATATCACTACTGCAGTTACCATGTTACAGCCATTTTACCAGCAATTTGATGGATGACTTGTAAGTGTACAACAGCCTGTCCTGTATAAGGCAAAAGAGATTTCAGGATATATTCTAATGGACCATCTTGAAGGCTAGTAGCTCACACACACCTGATACATTTTTTTCAAGCACTGCCAACTGTTTTCATCAATCCCAAACATGTAAGTGGATAATAAAGATTGATTGAAAACAGAGGTATTTGATATTTGTGTATCATGGGCTTTGTAATGGCATACCACAGTAGTCTTGAACTGAACTGCTTTATGTAGCTAGAATTATCCCCATTTAGTGTACTGCTCTTGTGAGTTTTATCCATGGTGAGGTTGAAATAGCACTTTTATTCTCAGCATCTATTTCTCATATAATTCTTAATGTATTTTGGGTGCTGAAAACTCTCATACTTGGCCAGATTATTTTTTTTTCCTTGTTTGAGTACTATTTCTCCAACCATCTAGGAATTATCTGATTGTGAAAGAATGATATTTAAGTGCTTCAGCTTTTTTCTCTTAAAAACAATTTGGTACTTCTTTCCTTAGCTATTTAAGCATGAATCAAACTGTGATATTTGCAGTTGCACTGTATTTTTTCTACTGGTGTTAGCCATTTCAGAGCTTTCATATCTGCATTAACCCTAATACATTTTTATTAGCTTACTGCAATGGGAAATTCCAGTCATGCCTCAAGAACTGAACAAGAACCTGTCAGAACGTTACCTTGCCAGAATTTCCTGAGGTTGACTCACATCTTTTGATAACTAGTTACACTGTAACTGATACAAGTTACAGGGACAGCTCTTGGCAATTTGTGGTACCCATGGCTATCCTGAGATAACATATTTCCCAGTGACTGGAATTTAAGTTCCTACACAAAAGTAGGGATTTCAGTTTTAGTGTTAAGCGAAAGAATGTTTCAATAGTCACTTTGCAAGGATAGATGTAAAAGTATCACGGGACATATTCTACTTTCAGTTATACAAATGTAAATTTAGAATAATTTTTCTAGTGTGCTTTTATACCTAAGCTGAAATGAGAATGAGTTCACAGTTCCATTGGTAATATTCCTACAAAATGCACTTCCAAATGGTTAGTGGGAAATGCTGTGAGCTTATTTTTCCCATGAGATTTTGCTTAATAGTCATATATTGGAAAGAGGAAAAGAACCCTGATTCTGCAGAATGCTGTAATTGGAGTAGCAATGCTGATATTTATATTAGAAAGATTTACAAAAAAATAATAAATACCCCCCCCAAAAAAAACCCCTAAAAACATTTTAGCCTATTAGAGAGTCAGAAAAACAAATTAAATCTAGTTAAGAATAAACATATCTACCAAGTAATAGTCTCCCCAAAATCACAACCTGATGTTTATGAGTCATTTTTCTAAGTGCCTGCAAAAAATACATTTGTGAATGCAGTCACTTAAGTGTCTACTTGATCTTTTAAGTATCTATATTCAGTCATCACATAAAACTTTGTTTTCCATATGAAAATACATTTATATATTTTGGCACAAAGCTGTGACACAAAAAATAGTTCTTTTGTTTTTAAAGAAGTACATTACTGGAATATACTACAAGCCTTCTGAGTGGACAGTAAAGTATTATCTACAGCACCAAATTGTGCAGTGCTGTGGCACATGCTCAGCTTTTGATAAGTGGATATCCATAGCACTAAATTATCAGCATGACCTTCAGCACAGTTTTGGTTGATGCCAACCAGCACTTAGTTCCCAAGAATTCTTAACCACAATTCAGCAGCCACCACAGCCCAGGAACCATTCCCAGAATGCAGCCATACTGTTCTAAAGGGTAAGAGAAGCATGGCAGCTGGTCTTACAAAGAACAGGTATAATTCTATGAATTAAATTATACTAATTAAATAATTTTGTGCATAAAAATATAAAAAGCTACTTGCCTACTACCTGGAGATAAAAGCAGGAAATAGACGTTGTATTTTATCAGTGTACCTGCATATTTACGTAAAAACGTAACCTGTATTTTTTGTTAAAATACTATACTAACACCACAGTTCATATGCGTAGAGAGAATAAAGTCAAAACCCCAGCATACAAGGACAACTTTTAAAAAGAAATTGAAACAAATTACAGATATCAGTGGATATTTTAAAAGAAAGCAAAATCATCTAACATTCTTCTACCAAGATAGTACCAAAATAAAATTCTACACTGATATTGCGCTGCAGGATACTACACAGAACACAGAATGAAGATTGTCCTCAAGTAGGTCTCATCAGAGGATAAATGCTGAAGCTGCAAAGAGTAATACACCAACTCCTCTGGCATCCTCTGGGAATGTGATAACTTGGAAGAGACTATGCTGACATTTGTAAGTCCTTATCACAGATACTGCATTAGCTGTTCTCTTCTACTGGACTTTGCCTGCTGGGATTACTGGAGAAAAATGGGATACACCTGAGTATATCACAGTGAATTTCGATCACTTCCGAAAGCCAGTAGACAGACGCTTACATAAGGCACTTGGCCCCTGATCACTTTCACAGTGGGTGAACGAAGCAGTTATAAAATCAAACAACTTGCCAGAGTTGTAGGTAGGGCAATAGAATTTTTATGATCAAAAATTTTAAATCATCATAGAAACATCAAAGAACATCACTTTTCAATAGTTGCTAGAAATGTAATGAATTATTTCAATGCACTGCTCTGATACTGTGCCACCAGCAACCAATGAAAGACAGTAGCAATCAATGAGTGCATAAAATTCATGACAGAAACTGTAGCTCTGAACTCTGGTAGATTATGCTTCTTAAAAGAAAACAACAACAACAAAAAAACACAAATAAGAAAAACCCTGGGAGTTCCAGGTGATCAAGTAAGAACAAACCTCTCGTCTGTCTTCCCACATAAATTTACACATGCATATCTTTAAATTTCTTTATAAAATACAATACTATTCATTGTATACTCTGAATATTCAGTCCTATAAAATATTATTGTATCAATGAGGTTAACTACAGTTGTAGAAACATTCATACTACAAAGCCCTTCTACTTCCCACTCTATTCTGAAGTATTTCTTATGCCTTTTCTTAATGCAGATACATTTTTAGCTTCATAGTTTACATATTATTTGAGTACTCTTCTTTAAAACAACACATTTTGCATGAATGCCATATTTGATTAAAATATTAAGCTTTAAATAATAAAAAGAATATGTCTATGAAAATATAAAAATAATACACTTCTAATGCATATGGACATAACCTTTATTCTTCAAAATTATCTACTGCTGGAATTGAAAGGTTATACTAAAATAAATGCAAATTAGCTTATATGCATGTGCAGTTGCTAAGCCTCAAAAGTTCCTTAATCTGTTAGCAATTGGAAAAATTCAGGGGAGTAATGAAAAAAAATTTCTTTTCTCTTTAAATTAATTATTATTATAATTAATTAATATAATTAAGTATATTTACATATAATTGTATTTTATATAATTAAAAATTGAATTGCTATGCAGAATATCAATTCAACATCAAAGATTAATAACTAATTCTTTAAAGTAAACAAAAGTAATTGAATTACATCAGAGGTGCTAGACAAAAAGCACCTTTTGATTAGTATTGGACAAAACATTAAACAGTGAAAAAAGACTTTTTAGTTATTGAAAATAAAAACTCTATTGATTTAACAGTAAGTCCTAGATAAACAGTATATAAAGGTATCAACCTCAAGTCCTGTAAACACAATGTTCATCAGAGTATGTAGAACCATGCTTTTATTAGTTTTCTATATGCTTCTCCTGTGAACTCTTGTTTCTTTGTTTTTAAAGCTGAGAGATAGAAATACTAAACCACTGATATATGGGGGTTTCATCTTCTCTTCACGGGTCAGCCCCCAGTCTGAATGACAGAAGGAGCTCTATTTTACCAAAGCACTGCTCCCCAAATTGTCTTTTGCTAGAACAGAAATCAAACCTGCATTAAAGCAATAGCTTGGAGACAGGCACAGCTACATCTTCCATATCTTCTCCAAATCCACTAAACCAGTGACTAATAACATAAGAGTGATGACATTTCTCATGTGCTCAGTCTGGTTCTTTGTCTGTTTTATGGCACTATAGATGAAAAATCTACAAGAACAGGAACCAAGATGTGGCCTTACAAATTTTTTGCAGTGATTGACATAACATCCTGTAATGTTAGAGAAATCAGTCACAGGAACGAGTTGCACAATCTATAAAATTCTTTTTATCAGTCTGAGATTTACAGACCCCTAGTTCATAGACTATCCCCAAAACATTTGTGAAAGCTGACCAATAAGAAGTTTATTTATGTAATATAACCATGTCTGTGTGAGATATATCTAGAGGCATGCCAATTTGAAGAAATAAAGGTCAATAAAATTAAAATTGATTATTCAAAGTGCAGGCAACTGCATGTTTGGGCACCATATCTTGGTTTCCTAGACACGTTGTGTGAAATAAGATGCTTACAGAATCTGCAGTAACTCATGGTACTGAGTTACTGCTTCTAGTCATAGACAATGCAAGAGCCTGTAAGGACCTCTCTGTCACAGCATCTTATTCTTCAGGAAGACATATTCAATGACATCCCATATAGCTCCCATCTGCAGCTAGGCAGACACTTAGTCGGACGGATCCCTCTGAATCATTTCAGCTAAAATTCCCGCTGCACCTCTGTCTCCCTGTTCAGACAGACACTGTGTTCCTGTGTGCAAATATTTTGAAGTTTGTGACTTTTTTCCTCATAGGGAAAAAAAAAATGCATATTTTTCATTTTCTCAGTTGAAGCTCCTTTATCTGCCTTATGAGTTTATCTACCTCAAAAACATCAGCTGTTGCTCAACAAAGACAGAACAGGAAACAATTCTGAATGTGCAAACACAGATTTTGTAAATATATTAATCTGATACAACATTATAATTTTTCTGTTTTCAAAATTAAAACTTTATGTATTAGAGCAACTGTACTCCTACTTTTACTTTATCTTGTATTTCTACAAGTATACATTATGTATTTTAAGGGTAAAGAAAGATCAGTGACAAACAGTTTTTATAATGCCACCATACAAAGAATACTGCAGAAATTATAACCAAACTGTGTTATGACAAAGCTGGGAAAGTATGTTTTTTTCTAACAGACAGTTCTCACACATAACTTTGCAAGCAATCAGGGCTAATCTTACAAAGAGGAATTTGATTTCTCTGAACTTCTTTAAATTAACTTTCAAATTGTTGTTATTATTAAGTTTTTAGATATGAGCAGTGCTAATATTTGTCTCATTCTTGTCTCCCTTTTTCTTCCTGAAGGGGTTCAACTTAGAGGAAAATATGGCATAATTCTTTCATAATCTTCAGTACTGACATTATGATGAAAAAGAAACAGTACATTATTAAAATCTGATGTTCCTATAATCACAACAAAACAAAAGCCCTGTCTTTGGCACATTTATATACACCTTCTATGTCTGTATCATGACATAAAATTAATCTACCTGTTATTTTCACTTGACTAAAACAGTTCAAGCTGTATTTGTTAGATAAATGCCAAATAGAGGACAAAACATAAAACAGTTCAAGACATTGTGGCTGCTGCATGTTATCTTAGTTATTAAGAAGGCTATAAACACTTTCTAGTATATCAGTTTGCATATTTCTCTTTTTCTAGGCTTGGATACGGAAACAGCAAAATGCATCAATGTTACTTACAACATGTAATAAATACAAGTCTTTTTTGTATTATTTTTATTTTTTAATTAGCTCCAATATTTACTGGCTATAAAAATTGCCTAAGGCAAGAGGACAAAGGAAAGCATCAAAATATCACCATCACATCCCTGCTTGAACTTTCATCATTGATACTTTTTACTTAAAATAACTATAGTAAAGAGCTAATTACCATTTTTACAAATAATTATATAACCTGGAATCTGGAAACCACCTGTATTTTGCTTACATTTCTAACTCCCTCAATCATTTCCCGCTTTTCCAGAAAGCACACACAGCCAACAGGTGAGAGGGCAGAAGGATGCATAGCTGCACATCTTTAGCAGGCCTAGTCCCTATGTTCCTATCACCTGCTGCCACTACCTACATGCTCAAAAGACATACAAATACTTTAAAATATTTTTATATTACTGTAGGTGCAGATGAAATATAACACAAACATAATAAAATCAAACTTATACCTGCTTCTGAAAACCACAGGACAGCTGGAATCTCATTCCAACTGAGTGACCCAGAAGCCACCTAAGCTACTCTTCTGCTACGATCAAAGGAGAGAGTGGTCCAGGAGACAGCATATAGTTAAAGTAGATGGAATAGCTTGACTCCTGAAGGTATCTATCCCTCTTCATTTGAATTATTCCTAAATAAGTAACTTGTGCTAGATGACAAGCAAGCTGAGGTGAAATAAATTGGCCTAAGGGCCAAACTATACCTTTAAGTAACAAACTTTAAAAAATATGATTCTATCCCAAGTAATTAAACCTGTATGGGGAAGAAAGAGTCAGACTAATACAGGAAAATTTTGAAAACCTTACCCCTGCACTACAAAAAGCACCCTAATATTTCTAAAAGCTGAATCAGTAACCTTACAATTTGTGCTTGTTTGCACTTCCCTTGAGGTGTATAACAGCACAATAAGATCAGGGAACTTGACTTTCACAACACTTAGGGCTCTGACTTGCAGACTAGAATCCAGAGAGTGGAGAAAATTCTGCAAAATTCAGCAAGAGCACTGGTTCCATTACTGCCCTCTGTCCAAGCTTGTAACATGATCATGAAGCAAAAAAAAAGTTATTATCCAGTTCCTATGGACAAGAAACAAAAAGAGTAATACTGAGGGTATAGCCAGAGTAAGACAGATCTGAACCTATGTTAAAGGACACATGACAACTCGCTGTTAAAAAGGTCCTGTATTTCTCACATCATATAGTTCTCGCATGGATTTTTCCTCACATGGATTCTTCCTCTGCTCCCCTTAAATACAAATGAGAATATTTTATTAAAAAATAATTTTAAAAAATTAAAAATAAAAAAACACTAAGAAAAACAAACAAACAAAACCAACAACAAACAAAAAAAACCAACAAACAAAAACACACACCAGACTTTGATGTGATTTCATTATTTTAGTTATGTTAATGGATTTATTTGTTGGGCATCATGAAATCTACATCTACTGTTTAGAACTACTCCAAGACTTTGAACAAATTTAAGTCCAGGACATACAAAGAGTGTAATAATACTGCATCATACAGTACTACATCATGCAGTAATGTAGTGAGCTAAATTGTATTACTGGATTCTATGCACTATGGATAGTAGTTTGCAATGATTTTTATTACCTCTGCTCCATACTTTAGATGCTAAATATTTATTCAGCTTAAACTCTGAGTGGGTCATCACTGTGTTTCTATTTCTTTGAACCTCTCCTTTCTTTCTGTGCCTGTAAAATGCCAATACATAATTTAATGATGAACTGCCAAGAAGATAGGTAAATGTTTACCCAGAATTTTCCAGTCTAAATATCTTTCTTTTAAATTCTCTTAGCCCCTTTTAAGACTGTGTGATAAACCCTTAAATTCTCTTAACCCGCTCTAAGGCTGTGCCATAAGCCATGAATCTATTCATAGCTTGGATCATTAATGAGTAAGTATATTCCTTCCTTTAAAATAGAGCTGGCAAAGGCGTAACATTGCCTCATTTTCCCCCTTCACTGTCAATTACACACAAAGTCACAGAATAAGCTTCTCACAAATCAGCCTTCCGAGCTCTTGAATTATGGAAAAGTAGAGAACATGGGCACTATTTCATTTGTGCTTGAAATACTTAAGCCTCTTTTGAAAAGAAAAGGTTTCATGAAAAACAGAGGATTAATCATAAAGCTGACATCTCCTCTGTTTACTCTCTACAGCATAGGTCAGCCAGAGGAGTTTGCCAGACTGACTCTGAATTTAACTTGGGGTGTTGATTCATGGAAACAGAAATCAGCCTGATTTGGGGAACATTTTTGCAGGTTTGTTTTTTTGGGGTTGGTTTTTGGTTTTTCTTTCTGTTGTTGTTTTGGGGGTTTTTATGTTCCTTTGGTTTTGTCATTATTATAACAGAGTGAAAACTGCTCTTTGGGGAAACAGTGTCCAAGAAGTCATATAGGCATACGGTGCTTCAGGGAAAATCTGTAAATGAAGATCTTTCATGTCTTCACTGTCTTTCACTGTATACACTAAGATTTTCAAATATTCAAGGTTTTAGGGCAGAAGTTAATTAAAAATAGAAGCAAACACAAAAACATCAACAAGAAACTAATGGTAACATACTTATAGATCTCCAATGCTTTCTGCAATCCAGCAGAAAGAACAAAATTTAAATAATATTCAGATTCCACAATTCCTTAACACTTGACTGTTTGGGGAGTAATTGTTTCCATCACAGGTTCTCTTTGTTTTATTCCTTTACATCTCTATAGTAGTTATCTAATCTATGCTTCATGTAAGAGTCAAAATCATCCCAAATATAACCATAGAAAAAATAAGTAGGCACTCCTAAAAGCATGAAAAGATGCAGTTTTCCTATCTATATGACCCAAAAGCGCACTGCTTTTGATGAAAAATGAAGAGTAAGGTAGAGAGTATCAGTTTTACTTGACAAAGTTATCCCCAAATATTTTTTAATTATTTAATTAAAGACTTCACCAGAATCTAAAGTGTTGAATGATTAAAAAAATTGCTCTTCTTTCTGAGTTACATAGAAAATTCTAGGAACTGAAGCAGAAAGAAAAATGAAAAATACAGAACTCTAATCCTTCTCCTTTTCTATGCGAAAAATCCTGCTTAAATGCTAGGCCTCTCCTTTGGGAGACAAACCAAATACCTACAGTTTTACACGACAGGAAAAAAAAAATATCTGGATTTCCTTCTCTCATGAGATCTTTCCTTTTCCTCCTCCAGATTACAGGCTTACAATGCCTTAAACATGGGATACATTCAGTGACAGCATATGCCTGTTGGATCTGCAATCCTTTCTTAGTAATCTTGGGATGAACTATAAAGTGTTGATTGTAACCTCTAACACCTGCCTCATCAATAATCAAACTGTTCTCTCTGTATGTTTTATAAAAATGTGGGGTGAATCTCTATTATGTCAAAAATAGAAAAGACAGCAAAATGTTTTCTTCAGAGACTCAAGGACTCTGAGCCATGCCCTTGGTCCAGATTAGCATGGCTTTGATGGTGTTCTGAAAATGTGAAAAAACCGACCATCTCAGTGAGGATTTCAGAAAGGCTGAAGATTAATTCCCTACAATGATAAAGATTTAAAAAGAAATGAAGTACTAACATTTCTAGACTTGTTCTTACTCAATTGCTTCCCTTATTCAGGACTTTGTACTGTATAACATAGAATTTATTTTCACTGTTATCACTTAGAAATTTGAGCATAAATACTATAGATTCAGCATTCAGATTCTTTGTGTTCTGCTGTCTTACAGCATACTACTTCAGAATCATGCCTAATATTACTGAAACCCCTGTTTCTACCTATAAACCAAAAATGCAATTTCTGATTTGACACACTACCACACTGTGAATGCTGCAATCTCAAAATGGAAGACATGATCTACGACAATTTATGTAGAAGTAGTTGGGGACTATACTTATAGACTTATTTGTAATTTAGACTTCAAGTGCTAAGGTGCCTTTAAAAAATGTTCTACAATGTCCATGAAGGCCTGAAGAGTCTTTGTGACTTTTATTAATGACAAACATGCTATAGTATTTTCTGACCTTTTGTAAAGGACCCTTCTGTATGTGAATACATGTTGTGTAATCAATAGCATTCTGCACATAAACTCCTGAATTCCCTCAATGTAAGTGTTAGGGAATTCACCAACCTTGATAAGAGCTATAAATTCATTGCACAGGAACCTTCTCAAACATACTTATATTAGTATTAAATTACTACTAAAGTTCATTAGCAGTAATTAAAAAAAAAATGTTCAATACTTTTATTTTCAGTAAAGGCAAGATGCATTTTATGACTTCAGGTTTAGGGGCATTTTCTGACCATCTCTTACAGTGAATTTATCAAGCTCACAGTGACAAATGCATGTTGTCATAATCCTTCACTGTCACTATGTACTGCTGCCCTAACAGCATCCACTCTTGTAAAACAGAACTGCAATCAAAAAGTTCAAAATTAATAGCTGTGAAATCTCAAGCACTATAAGCATGTGTTTTTATCACTTCCATGCTCTGCAGATCAGGTACTCTTGTTATTTATTATTTGTGACAGTGAACAATTCCCACTTGCTTTAGAGAAAAAGTGAAGAGCTGTTTGCATAACTAGCAAGGTGAAAAAACAGATTTGAAACTGTTGGAGTTCTTTCACAAGAACAATGTACACAGCCCAGAAGACAGTTTTCTTCCAGAATACTATAATGTGCTGACTACAGTATGTGCTATTCTATCCTCTATGTATCCTTTGCTTAAAGGCAGCTTTTACAGTATGTTCTGCATTTGTGAAGTGTCTGAAACAATGGAGTCAGTATAGAAGTGAGGCTCCTGTGTACTCCAGTAGTCACCCTCATCATCTTCACACTGGAAAAATGTGAATATTTACAGTCTTAATGAAGAAATCTGCATATATGCTATATACAGTTAGTATGTGGTCTACAACTGATTTAGAGAGGACTCTGGCACCCCAACTGCTCACCTCCACAGCACCGAGAGAGAGTGAAGCACTACTTTCTGCTGCAGTTTGGCAGACACGTTCCTCACCTGTTCGAGATAAGTAGTAGAATATGTAATATTACATGTAAATATTTAAGTACCAACAGTACTTTATCTTCTAAAGAAGTGACTGGTTTAAGAGGAGAAACTAAAGGAAAAGGCATGGCTATAATGTTTTCCTTGAGATTATTCTTTTCTTCATTTCTCTTCTGAAATGAAACATGGAGATAGCATCTCCGAACAGTATATATTTCCAGTTAAAAAGGAAAGATTAAATAGAGTAATTGTAACAGTATTACAAAATGTCTCCATCCGATGTAATATTAACATACAGGAAAATCTATCATAGATCAGGACAGCAAGTAAGATTTGCCTGTGGGCAGTACTGTTATCAGCACACAATTAGTTGCAGATTGGAGACACTAGCCTTAGATCTGTTCTCAGGCCAGTAATCTGTTTCCTAGCTGATTGAAAACAGCTCTTGATGAAAAGCTATTTATTTAGCTACAGACAACTTGATTAAATGTAAAGGTAATAACAAAACTAGTAATGCCCAACACAACATGAAATGGTGTAGGTCATATTTTAATTGAGACTTTTCAGTGAAAAATATGAAATTATGAAATGAAACAGGATATGTTACATGAGAAGCTTTTTATTGTAAAGTCTTTTTTTTTTTAGTAAAAAAAACAACAACCACAAAAAAACCCTCCAAACAAACAAAAAAACCATCCACATGGTGAATGCTAAAAGGAAGTATTTTCTACTGTCAATTACTACAAACCCATCACAAGGTATGAATACTTAGTCCTTAATGCTAAGCCTTTCAAATCCTTGGACTTTTTTTTTCTTTGATAACAGATGGATTTTGTTTTATCCTTAATAATTTGCATCAATAGTAGATCATGAAGTCTTATAAATACATAAAGTCTTTTAAAACATTTCATAAAGTGATGCTTTAGCCAGTCCTTTCATATTTCTGTAACATTAATTCTCCAGGAAGTTTATTATATAATTTAAAGAGTTCAGTCAATTAATATATTTAATTAAGAACTAGTATAGAAAAAATACATAAAGTTAGCATTCAAGGTAGCTATAAAGGTGCACTAATATTCAGACTAGAAAATCCAAGACAAATTTTCAGTTCATTCAGTGGTGTATGATGGGCCAATTGAATAAAATATCCCAATCTCCTTGAATGTTAGATCGTGATAAAACATTTTGCCATATCATGAAAGCAAAATCTTCTTAATTTATTCTGCATAGAGGAATTTCACACTATTGCTTATGTCTTCATCTGCATTAAAGAACAAACAAAAAGATCCAGAATACTAACAACAACGGGTGTTGCACAAAAAGGGACAAATTACATAAGTGTCCGATGTTCATCCAACACAGGATGGCAAAGGTAGAGCCCTTTTGCAGACAGTTATGCAAGTTTCCTTTATTTCTAAACTAAACTCTCCTGTGTATTTTTGTTTTTAATTCATTAAAAAAAAAAAAGGCACAGGAACACACCACAAGCAGCAATTATTTTAGCAACATACAATCAATCCCACATATGGACCTGAAGAATTTAAACAGAATGAATTACTGTGCTGCACCAAGCTGTAGTGGTTTCATGTCTCCTCAAGGGAGCTGCCAGTGTCAGGTCTGAACCTACTGAGTGAACCCACCCGTTACATAAACCCACATGCTGGTGAAACACCTACTGCACCTCGGCAGTAATTCTCTGTCAATCTATAAAGCACTACTCGCATCTGCACTGCAGTTAAGATTTCAGATATGTTTTGCTATTCTATTTTATACGTATATAATAATAAATTGAGTAAAATGCATGACCCAGACTATGGGTAGCAATTCCTAAGAAAAACACACATAGTTGAAAGCCTCTATGAAAACAGGTACTGCTCTGTTTCACTCCCATTGCTGTGACTTTTACTCACATAAATTAACACATGCTCTAGAAATAGCTGAATTATATTCGTATTCAGAAAAATTCCATTAAAATAAAATGGTCGGTTCAGGCCCTTAAGTTGCAGGAGGCAAACCCCTTAATTATATTGTCAGAGGAGCCTTCTGAGCGAACTACCTAAATCTCTGTGATTGATCTTACCCAAGACCTGGGCTGAGGTTCAGAGGCTGAGCATGTAGTGCCCTGTTAAGTAGAGATTTCTAGTTTCCAGTGCAATTATTCCTTCTGTAAAAGAACTCACAGTATTACTTGAAAAATAAACAAATATTTATCTCTCAAGGAAATCAATTACTATCTTTCTGTAAACTTGTACTGCAACTGGAATATAATTACATGCTCATTGGAAATATCATTTTTCTAATTCAAAAGATTGATGGATATCCTCACTAACTATCAAGCACGGCACATGCAATGCCATTACAACCAATTTAGAATACATGGATGGAGATAAGGATTCACTGTTTCATTACTCATAAATTTTATGCCAGTGTAACTTCCCTTAGAGCAGGCATGACATAACAAGGTCAAATGTATGTTGAAACCAACATACTTAAAAGTTGTGACCAGTAAAGGTGGTAGAATATCAAAATATCACTGTAAAAACACGGGGACCAGGGGAATGAACTAATCTTTTAGTTTGCTGTTGGTTTAGTAACTATATTTGCATTCTTGTCTTTCATCTTTAGAAAGACTGCAAATTACAGAAGTATTTTCCCTTGTTAAATACAGTGTTTAAAATAGGGCTTGCAATAAATTGAACAGGTTTTCCTCAGCAAATGGCCAAATTTCATCTGAGAGACAAAGTTTTGCATTATAATTTTGACAGGAATTTCCAGGCCAAGTCTTTCTCATAAATATGCCTACAAAGGGTAACCCACAGCTCCACAAATACACACCATGACCTATCACATAACTGAACATAGGTAGCTTGACATATATACTCTTGCTGAACCAATAGTTTAAGTAAGAATGTGTTCAATACGAAAATCTTATTTTTTTTGAAATGTCATTAAAGGCACATCATTCCCAGACCCTGTTACAAAGATAATTTTACATGTGGATGTAATACATGATGAAAACCTACTCTGTTATTTTGTAAATTATACAGATATACATGCTGATAACCTAAATGCTGGGGATTTGCTGTATAACACTCAAACTGATAAACTGGTCTTCTCTATCTAGATTTTGTTTTAATATAAAGCAGTTTCTGAATATTGTAACACTTGATACAATTTACAGCAATTGTGATATTAGTTAAATTTGATTGGTTTTTTTGGAACTACCTGTAGTTTCACCTAACATGAGATAAACGTCACCCTGAGAGGTCTGAAGATGAATGGAAATTCAGTTAAGCTAATTGCTGTCAGTATTGCATCTGTGAGAACAGAAGCAGTTTGTGTCAATTAAAAAAAAAACAACCAACCTTGCTAACCTAACATCAGTATATATGTGCACATGTGCACATGCACATTCTATTAATAGGCATATGCATGGTGCACACACACATTTGGAAACTGTGCTTATGTTCTCACAGGAAAAAAAAATTTTCAACCCTGCCAAAATGCACTACATGCACAGAGTGCTTTTAATTATTGTTCCTTTAAATAAACCAAAGGATTTAGTTATAGCTTTTTGGTTCAGCCCTGAACTGCAGCTACAGAAGAGTACCCCAGAAGACACACAGGTCTGTGTCATACCCCGTCTCTGTGCAGCTCTGTGCAGATAGCTCAGAAATTTTCAGGTATCTAAACTGACATTAGGATGTGTATGTTTAGACAGCTGAATCATAACCAGAATGCCATGACAGTCTCCACAATTTCCTTTAGTTCATTTTCCAGCATAACACTGAACTCAGAAACACCATTCTACACCAAGTTGTATTTCTGTAAAAAGCACTGTCCTGATAAAGGATCTTTTCCCCAAGGATAAGTCTCTGAGACTCTGCTAAAGTACTTCTGTCTCTCAAGATGTGGTATCCAAAGGAAGCAGGGGCTACTTCGCATATTTTACATTGCTCCAGGGCTGAAAAGTCCTTGACATTTATACATGGCTAACAGAATAAATTACAGCAGCCCCTCCCATTTTGCTCTGAGAAGTGCTACCACAGAGGAAATACTTGGCAGATAGCACAGAATATACTTCCTGACCACAACCACAGTCAATAACCTAATTTTCATGGAGTTTGTGGCAGATTCTCCATAATCATCATGTGATCATGTAATGCAGAAATTTTTATCCTGTTGGGTGGCGAACATTTTGTTACTTACAAGGTAACCATAAGGAAATGGTTCAGATGTGACTGCAAGATAAAACTGTCTCTGAATATTTGGTAGATGGAATCAGTATTTCTGTATTCTAGTTCTAAAACATATTCTATCAGTGATTTTCAGCACATCAGATAGTACCTCCTTTCTGTATCTAGTCTTAAAAAATTGACTTTACATTATCTTAATTATCTATTGATAATAAAAGATCCTCTATCAAATACTTTGCTAGACACTAATTTTTATTGCTTACCAATACTGCAAGAATACTACTTGCAACCACACATCCCTTTCATTCAAGAATTACAAACTTAGCCATTATGTTGACTCAGAACATTCAATCTGTAACATAATCTCATCTGACAGAAAAATGTTTGCTTTAAAAAATATACCCACTCTTGTCAGTAGTCAATAATGTAAATTAACTTTTGAAAGACAATGCTTTTCTTCAGCTTCTAATAGTGCGCCATTTATGATTCGCTCTGAGTAAAACTGAACCATAGTTTTAGGGTTATGCTGCAGCATTTTACAAACTTATGACTACAAAACAGCTGTGTTACCTAAATGAGAGGATTTTTTAACAGATATAAACAAAAAAAGAAAGCACATAACTTTTACCTACCTTTTAGCTTTAAATAGGGACAGAACATTGTTTCTGTTCAAACTTCTAAAACCCAAAACTTACTCTAAAGTTTTTCCATCTTCTTCATCCACAAAAAATAATAATAAAGTGGTTCTTCCACACTGCTCATATATGCAATATATGCAGCTAATTCCCTGGGGTTTTTTTAATACATTCAAAAACTGTTCTTAATTGTAATTGTTCTTAGTTGTCAGTTTAAACAGCCACATAAGAGTGAGCAAATGATTCATTTTAAGCACAGTTTCAAACAGCTGGACAACTTCAGTGTGTGCCATTGACATCATTCAGGAACTTGACTAACTGGTACTTCAGTATAACCCCATTTTGAGATTTTGACCTGTGTTCATGGCCTGCTATCACTTAAATAGTGATAGAGGAAATTGCATTAAAATAAGAAACAACAAGCACTTAAAATGTCTTATGTACTATACTGTTGTTGTAAATCACATCTTAGATGCCCCAACTAACCTTCGTTACTCCAGCATTAGTGTGATATTTTGTCATCCACAACAGCAAAATAAAAGTGACCTGGTGAAGTCTCTGTTCCCTGAAGTATATGGAACAGTCTTAGCTTGAAATACACCCATATGAACATCAGAATTTTCTTTTATTAATTTAATTAAAAAATAAAAACATGAAAAATTAATTAAAAATTACAATAACTAAAAACTTTACTTTGATCCTCGATAGTAACTTGATAGTAACCTTGATAGTTAGTCTATTTTTGTCATTTCAATTATGGATTACAATGAATGCATAGTATATGCTAAAAAGTCCAAAACCTGATAACAGACAAACAACAAATCTACTCTTCCAGGAAATCAAAATCAGGGAAGAGAAATACAAAATAGCATCCCCTCAGCACACAGTGAGATAAAAATACCCAGAAAGGTAATAAATTTTTTTAAATGGAGAAATATAGAACACAAATTACATGGAACATATTACATGTAGCCTAAGACTGAAAAAAGAGGAAAATATTTTGCAGCTTTAACCATTTCCAAATATCTGTTGGAAGCAGACTTACTTAGAAAACCAGCCTGATAGGTACTATACTGTACTTGCTCACATGCCTGCTTCAATATTTCCTATATATATAGTCAAAGAAAATTGTTAATGCTGCTAAGATTAGTAATTAAATACTAGAATGTTCAGCAATTATAGTGAAGAGTTCACAGTGCTTGTCAAGGTTTTAGTTGACTTATAAGCATAATGCTAACTACTTCTGAAGTTTGTTGATTTTCTTTTATATTTCAATGCAAAACCAAATTGAGAAAGAGGAAGACAGTCTCAGAAATACACTGCTACAGTAAAAAGATTGACACAGCGATAGTCAAACTGCTAACCATAGTTATAACCCAGGTTCATATCAGTAGGTATAACGCCAGAGAGCTGTCTCAGTTGATAAATCAGATTCTATCTTTTTAAAGATGTTTCTTGCTACCCCTAGCCTATAATAGTACTGTTCTTTACTTATTCAGAGCATGAATCCTCCTTTACTCAGATCCTGTCCCTTTTGGCTGTGTACATCTCCTGGGAGAGCAGAATGATTCAGTGGTAACTTAGTCATTTGCACACTGTACAAGGTGATTTTACTAGAGAGTTAAAAAATAAAAGCTGCACTTATCAGTGGAACACTTTGTGTTAAATAAAGATAATTAAAGCATCAAGGATACATCCATTTCATGTTTAATTAGCCTCTCATCATAATTTGTTACTGAAGGTTAAATGTGGGTCACTTTTAAAAACTAATTGCAAAATATTTAATATACTGCAAAATGAGAACAGAAAATTGAAAATACTTCTGTACACTTTTCATTAAACAATATTAAAGTTAAATGTAAGAAAGAAGCCACAAATGTAAATATTTATACTTAAAAAGTGTTCTCATTTTTTTACATTGCACATATGACATTGTTATTATGATTATTATACTGTGGGATATTTGCTAAGCTGAAAGTTGTGAAAAACTTCATTCTTTAGAGTTGCTCTATGATATAAAAAGTAGCCTTTGAGATAAGCATCTCTGAGTACATGTGTGTCTGTACATAAGCAAGAAAAAAGATGGTGCTCTCCTGCATGGTTAAACTGATTGCTCCCTTAATGGATGAATTTTGGGTCCTGTTAAGGCTGCTGGGTATATGTCCATGTTTATGAGGAAATTGACCCATTTAGTTTATAAATACAATTCATATACATGATAACCAACTAGTCAAAATGTTTCTATATTGCAAGACTGATTAATGTTTGAAATATTAAAAAATAAATTAACTGGCAACCATACAAATAGTTTTTTTCAGAAATTAATTTCTACATATTTCACCTTTATGGAAATAAGACTTTATAGGAAATGCATCTAATTCTGATTCATGTGTCAGCACACTCTGGCATGATAAACATTTTTCTTCACTAAGCAGTACATTTCCAATGAGAAAAGACATTGGAATTTTTCATAAAGCATTACAGAATTGGGTAAGAAGCCAATACCCCAAGCAAATAAATAATGCTGCTCAGAATCTCCTCTACTGGTTCTGCTAACTCTGATAGTGACCAGTATCTCTTAAAAACCAAACTAAACCAAAATGTACAGCACTGCAGTGTTTTAAGGAATTAATAACCATCGTTTAGTAGAGCAATTAAAAAAGAAACTAAGATAATATGATGGCCAAAAATTGTGAACATATAAACAGTGTTTAAAAACGCCTGTTCTTGAAAGAGTGGTCTGTTGATTAGTGTTTGATGTTGATTAGTGATTAAAAGTCTGAAATGAAATAAACCTGCTTAGATGTCACTATTTTGCACTGTGAGACAAAATGGGGGGAAAAAAGCACATTTTATAAAGATACATCTGTAACTTAATGACAAAATAAACAATTATTTACCAATAAAATTCATTATGAGAATTATGATTAAGTATGTAACTCTCCAAGCTGTTAAGTGATCCCCCTTAGGCACTAAGCTTTCTTTATCTTTGGCTGTCTTTGCTGGAAGTCAGTACTAAGCAGGCTCCTCACAGGCAATGCACAGCTTTAACTTTTGGCAAGTGCTTAAGACCTGTGGAATACTAAGTGATTTAAAATTTGTTTGGCATTAAGAAGATATGTTAGTGCCTTACTAAAAAGGAGAGAATTGGTAAGTGAGAGGTTAAAAGAATATTTCAGAGTAATACTGTGTTAAAAAATACAGGAATAGGAGTTAAACTTGTGAAAGATCTCCTATAAAAAAGTGACAGTGAGATGTCAGAAGTCTACTGAATATAGAATTTAGTTTTAAATTTTATACAGAACACACAATGTCAAGGAGGAGGAGGAGAGTTCCAAGTTGTTTGCAGTTTTCTCCACTGGAGTTCTCTTATACAATACTGTATCAAACAAGCTATATTTGGGAAGTCATATAAGAATTCAATTAATCAACTTAAAAAGGAAGTATCAAATAATCAGAATGAAAACAACTTGCATTCGCTCGGGTACACCAGTCGGTCATGTAAGTAGAGACTTTATTTCCTGACTGCTCTACTGTAGGTATACGAAAGTATCAATTACCAATTCTAATTACACTAATTGGAAATTAGTATTGCACTCTTCTCCAGTAACTTAGAGCAGGTACGTCTTGCTGTATCCACTTATTTGTTCTAAAATTTTATACACCTTCTAATGTCTCTTTAGAACAAAGGGAACTGACAATGAGTAAATAAAGACAGTCTTAGAGAATTCAAGTAGTCTCCCTACCATAGTCATGTCAGTATGCCAGTGGTTCTGTATCACATGTACAGAACTATGAAACAATCTGATATAAACATCAGAATCCTTTATCTGCATCTGCTTCACATTTCTCTCTAAACAATGTGCTGAACAAGAGCTCCACAAGGTTTGGATGCTAAAAACCCTCATGTGTTTTGCCTGCAATATGAGAAATACTGAACTGTCAATGTTTGAGATGTGAAAAGTGTACACATTGTTTATACAATATATATGTTTAAGTCTTAATGTCCCCACTACTATGCAAATGCATGAACAAAACAATACAAATGTGTCACTCAGCTGGCAGTACCGATAGGAAAGTGGTAAACAAAGGTTTTGTGTCTGATAGTCTCTTCCATAAAGTCCTTAACTTAGGGTTAAACCTTTATTTTTTCCTGGACAACTTCCAACTTATAAGCATGCTTTACAAGTGGGTAAATACTTTCTACATGTTTAAAAATAAACCGACATTAGAATACTGGCTATAAACTACTTGGGTAAACTAACCTTCACAACAGACTAAATATTTAGCACAAGAAAACTATTGACACTGAGAAACTTTTTGCAACAAACTACATAAGTAATGGAGCAACTCAGAGTGTATTTATTTTGGTTTGATTATTGCCAGTAAAAATGTAATAAAGCCATTCTCTTCTCCTGAGAAGTTTTCTAATATATTTTATATCAAAACACATCCTTGGAAAATGTTAAGTAATTCAAAACTTTTTTATTTCTGTAATAAAATCTTAAATAAGGTTTTTTATCAAGCAAAACAGTAATTTGTGAGGCATGGTCCTTTAGCATTCCTACACTTAGACTGCAAGTAATTATTTTACACTAAAAATAACTTCAACAGATTATAATCCATATGTTTAGATTAATTGCAGGAACAAGAAAGAAGTGGTATCTGATTAGCATATATTCTATTGCTCCTTTTATTCCAGTGGCATAACTTACCATGTGCTTAATAAGCCTTAGGAGACAGAAGCTAAGGAACTTTCCTGTACCTTGTATTTTATACAGACTGTTCTCAAACTGAAAATGTGATGTACTCTCTAGGAGGGAGTTAATGAAATGTATCACCCAGAAACTACTGTGTCAAACGTTCTGTAAGTCTATATCACTTGTAAAATCACATACACAAAAGTACTGGCAGGCAGTACGTCAGTTACTTTTTTGGTGACTTGAAAGACTCGGGAGGCTAAAAAAATAATTTTATTTTACATATTTGAAGTATTTCTGAGCAGAATGCAAATACTGGCAACATATTGTAAAACTTCGATTGTAGTAAACTAGTAGACATTTCAAAGTATTAAAAAAAAAGTAATATTTGTATATTAGTAAGTTGAACAGGGAGCATTTTTGTCAAACTAGTCAGAATTACCCTGTTCCAGACTTGGCTGCATATTTACATGAATTCGTTCCTAGATTCTTGTGTAACATGCGTTGTAGCAGAGGAAACATTCAGAACATCATCTTTCATGTAAAGATGTAATGGAAATCACTAGGTATGAAGTATCTCATTTTACTATCACCTAAAAAAGTACACCTTCAAGGAAAGGCGACCTCTGTTCAGGCTAAGTATGTGTCTTATAAAGTAAACAGACGCTTTTACTTAGGAGCTTGATTCCCCCCTGTGCTATCCCTGTTTTATTTCGAGGACTGTAAAAGCAGTCCCTACCATTACCAGTTTTAGACTATCGGAGCTTCACTGAACCCATTCCCTTCACCACAGCCGAGACCAGAAACAGTCTCTCATGACACCCCTGAAGGCACATTTCGCTCCGAGAGGTCTCACGACAGTCACACCCTACAAACACAGCTATGCGGCACTGGGCTGGCAAATTAGGGCCTCATCTTGAATGAGATTTCATGTGGTAGGCAAGAAGGGCATAAAATAAATAGATAAATAAATAAATAAAGGCAATGAAAACATACTGGAGTGCGGTTCTAAACTCACTAACGCTAATGTGTATTCAGAGCAACTGCTGCACTGAGTGTAATCTCTGGTGTAAATTAGATCGCAGATAGGCTGTGTAGATTATTTAAGCATTTTGGTCCTAATGAAAGGCCTTGTAATTACAACCATTAACGCTTCAGCGCATCGGCTGCAAATCCACTCTCACTCACAGCTTTAGGAAGAGTCCGGCAGGCAGCAACCCCCTTTCCCCGAAACACCTGACTGCCGAGGCGAAACTTTCCTCCTCAGCCGGAGCTGACACGTCTCTAAGGCTGGGAAAGCATCACGGCGNTGTCCTTCCTGCGTGCTGTGTTTTGCGCACCTGACTGCCTGGGAAGAGGGGGGGCGGGGATACCGACTGAAAGGGTCATTGAACCTGACGGTGGCGTGTGC
>VWZF01007224.1:386766-489399 GCA_013396755.1 Sclerurus mexicanus | reverse complement strand
AAGAAGGAAAAAAAAAAAGAAGCGGTAAACCGGCAAGTTTGCCCAAAGTGGTGGGAGCTGCTGAAGCCTCTCTCGGTAGCTCTTCCCTGACGCTGCAGCAGCAGAGCCGCCTGCGCTACATACACACAGAAAGAGAGAGGGAGAGAGAGAAAGGGAGAGCAGAGAGAGAGCGAGAGAGAAAGAGGGAGAGCAGAGAGAGAGCGAGAGTGAGAGAGGGAGGGAGAAAGGGAGGGAGGAGGAGGAGGGAGGACGAGTCAAGCGCTGCACTCCAGAAAGCTCAGTCTTACCCTCTGTCTCTGCTGCTGCTAGTGCTGCAAGTGGGATAGCTGCTCATCTTAAAACACCAGTTTAGTCCTCAAAAACGATCCTCATTTCACGCACGAGCGTTCCTTCTGTTGCCTTCTCAAACCTCTGTAGTGATTTTCTCCTACCCTTTCCCTCCCCACCTCCGCTGTAGGCTGTGAATCGAGCAACGATTTTTAAAGCAAATGTTTATTCGCCTTTCTTTTCTTCTATTCTGCATTTTGCGGAATCACGCTGGTAAGGAAAGTCGTTTCGCAGATTCCCACCTTACCCTATCGTGTCGGTGCTTTTGTGAAAATAGCTGCAGTCACTGTAACTGCATAAAACTCCAGGGAGCAAGGGGGGCTGCCTTAGATGTCAGACTTTCGTCCTGTTTCCCAGTGCTGTTTGAGCCTCTCGGTCTTTGTGATTGCATTCTTCCTATTACCATGATTTGAATGTGCCTTTTCAGCGTATTTGTGGGTTTCCTAGGAGAAAAAAAAAAAAAAATGCCTCGGAGAAGATGATGAGGAAGGGGGCGAGAAGGTTAGTAGAATAAACACATGTAAGAAGTAACAGATTTATTTCCGAACAGAGACTTGCTGCTTCGATGATTGCTAAAATGTAGCGTCACCTACCTGGGTAACTGGGAAATAAACTTTAATGTTAAAGCTCTCTGCTCAACTTTGCTTATTCTACCGTCCCTAGTTGGCGTCTTCTTTTGACTTTGTGCCATTTAATCGCCTATGGCTTCTGTGTGCCCCTTCCCCTACCCTTGGTGATGCTTGACTCCTGTACCTGTCCTCTCCGCTCGGATCCCGGAGGGAAAAGGGAGACTCCAGGAGCAGGCGAGCACGGGGCAGCCAGTGGGGAGAGAACTGGCGTGTGCGACTGTGTGTGTATATGTGCGTGTGGGGATGTGTGCATGTATGTGTGTGTGTGCGTGCGCTCAGCGAGGGGGAAGCAGGAATCCAGCTGCTCTTTCTTCCTCTCTGAACACATGTGGAAAAACAAGTTGTTGCGGGTTCTGTGTGTGCGTGTGTGCATTCATCGTTATAAGTGGCTATTTTGAATAAAAATGCATGCAGACGAATGTAGTGAAATGCCTCTCTTTCATCGCGATGACATATTTGAGCGAAAAGCAGCCGGATATGTTGAGGTGGTTCAAAGCAATGGTCACAGCGTGTCTTTGTCATTTGGGGCAGTGAGTGACTGTAGAAGGGAGGGAAGGTTGCCACCTCTTTTCCCTGGGGAGTCCAGAGGCACAGAGGGGCAGAGCCGCGCCGCATGGAGTAGGCGATAGGGAGGGAGGGACTGTTCCCCTCTCCGGAGGGCTAAGGGCTGCTTCTCCGGCGTCTCCTCCGGCCCTGGCACCGGCCTCGTTAGCTCTCCCTGCCTCGCCAGGACACGAAAACCCTCCCGCGCCGATGCTGGAGACACTCGGCTTTCTATCTGCAGCATCAGCGAGAAAGCCCAGCTCGGCGCAGGCTCAGTGCTCACCGCCGCAGTCCCGGACGGAGGAGGGGGGCTTGGGAACGCAGCATCTTCGCAGCGGGTTAAGTAGGATTAATACCAAATCCCTATTATATTTGCCAAGCAACTTGAATTTATCAAAATTCCCCCTCGCTGTTCTGAAGCTCCGAGAGGAGGAAATTTTGCTCACAGTGTAAAATCCAGGCATGCCAGTACGTAAGAATACCAGCATTCTGCATTACGCTGGCTCCCTGCACTGGCAAGACAATTACGAGCCGCAGCTCCCGCTGTTCCCTTCCCTTTGTGTTTTTAAACGCAGCCAAGAGACTTAATGTATTCGCCAGGGGAGTGGCGGGATGAGAGCGTTTTTAACCTCCCCGCNCGGGATGAGAGCGTTTTTACCCCCCCCGCCATAAACTTTAATCGGATTGCGGGCTGTTGCACGGCATGGACGCTCGTCTTTTGCCCATGTCTCCTTCCCCGTTGTCTCTCATGTCCACTTTTACTACGGTCTGCTCTGCGAGAGCCTCTTTCAAGCGAATGAGTGATTTCTTTCTCTTGCCATGTGCAATCGCTCCCCCTTCCCTTCCTACCCTCGCTGGCCTCTCTTACACACACTATGCCTTTCACACGCCGTCCGCGCCCCCAGCCCCCCCTCCCTTTCTTTTTTGCAGTGTCTTCACATGCAATCTCTCTCTGAATGTGCAATGTCTTTCCTGCTCGGGAGTGCTGCGTCCTTCACAGTGGATTGGTTCCTCTTTCGGAGCAGAGGTAACGGCCCCCCCTTTTCTATCATTCCCCCTTCCTCCCTCGCCTCCTCCCCTAGGGCAGGCGGCCGGCGTGGGAAATGGACCCGACGTGCGCTGCATGGTGGATGGCCGCGCTGCTCCCGGTCCACGTGTCCCTGCTGCCGAGGGGGAGGACGGGGCTGTGCTGGCTGTTTGTCCCCCGCACCCCCCCCGCAGCCCGCTCGTTCTTGCGGGGAGAAAGTGGAATCACCCCCGCCCCCTCTCTCCGCCTCCCCGGCATAGTAGACTCCCGGTCTAGCGGCCCGTGCGCCCACAGCTTCCCGGGTGTCAGTAGGAACAAGCCCAGCTGTTTCAGGGGGAGGAGGTTTGTCCCTCTCGGGCAAATCTCTTGCGCAGTGTAACTCCCCCACTCTGTCCGGCTGCCCCCCTCCCCATGCACACAAACGCCCACACGCGCTCAGACGCGACGCGGCATTTGTCCTCCTGATCTGGTGAGATCAACTGGGGAGAGGGATCACAAATGTAATCGTCTGTAATAAATAAAATAGCCCGAGATGCTGATGATATACAGAGAGGAAATAGGAGCTTGTGTCCTTAAAGGGAACATCTGATAAGGCCACTGAAGTGGCATCTTGCGTGTGGGAAGGAATCTGTCTTCCTGACAATCGCAGGCTGCTGTACGTGGGGAAATCCTAAAGCAGGCTGAGAGCTTCCCCGGCTCTCTGCATTCCCCCAAGATCCCGGTACTCTGCAGGGGGACTTTGTTGTCGTTGTTGTAGTTGTTGGTTGGAAAGACAGGGGTCATCGCTAAAATATGCAGATGTAATTAATGGCTGGTTTATCTGCATGTCTTGGCTGAGACTGGCTTCTGTCGTTGGCAGCCGAACTCGCGTCCGCAGTTGGCGCTTTCAGCCCACGATAATTTCGTTTTCGCAGTTTAGAAACGTCGGTGGGTCTCGCTGGAAAATTACGTCTGGGATCCCTGGTTAAAAAGATACAGATTGTTTACTTATCCATACCACTTTATACGTTAACAAATACATATTATGTATTACTATTTGCGCGCACACAAACGAAAAAGAAGCTTCAGAAAGAAAAAAAAATCGGGTCGGCTTGAAAGTAACATATTCATAATAATACGTAGAAAAGGTTAAATACAGTAAACATGACAGCAAATTCGAAAGCAGGGTAAAAACAAGGACAGAACCCCCACATGCAGCAGTTAAAGCCATTTGACGGAAAGGAGAAATTAACTCAAGAACTCCACCAAGGGACAAACAGCTGAAATGACACCACAGCAACACGGAGCCCGCGGTGACCTCTCATCTCTCTAAAGTGTCTTGCTGATCTGGTGCAATTCTGTTGTGACCTCTTCACTCCCTTCCCTACCACAACCGCCCTCTGTCAACCTCAGAGCATCCTGAGTTCCTTGCAGTGAATATACTGTGAGGCCGGCTGAGTTACAGGGAGTGCTGACACTTGGCCAGTGTCTTTCACAGCTTTGCAAATATGCTTGCTGTGTAGTAGCATGTAATAGGCAGCAATGATTAAATTATTCATTGCAGCAACTGCCTTTCTGATGGACGATAAACTTAAGAGTTTAAATAAGGAAACCACAGATTTACTTTTAAGCAGATAAACCCCACATCTGTGCTTATTTAACTGAATGCTAGCTAAGCATGAAACCAGTTACTTTTACTCTATTTGAGAATTTTGAGCTAGATAATACACCATAAAAGTTACTGACAGAGCAGAATTAATCTGTGTTGGATATCATGTGATTATAATTGCTCATTCGTAAAGTCATATCTGAGGTCTGTTCAGAATGAAAGGTTCTTGCATAGACATGATTCCATCAGCATTTCTGATTTCTCACATTTATAAAGAATGATGAAAATTATTATTTAGCCAAGGGAGTAGTGATTCTGTTTACTAAGATTTTTGCAGTGTATATGTATTTCTTACAAATCACAATTAATAACTTCGAGGTTTTCTCTTTATTTCTTTAATTTATTCTTGACATTTTTCTATAGAATTTGTTATGAAAGGTCTTTTTTCCCCCAGATGTTGACAAAAATTCTAACTATTCAAAATCATGCAGAAATGACAGACAAAATATGCTTAAAATCAGAAGGAAAAATTAATGAAAGGTCTTTAAAAAAGCATATGAATTTTTATGAGGGGAGGCAGATTTTTGCTAGATTTATGCTTCAGATGCAACTAGTGACTTTCCTGAATTTTTAGGGATATAAATGAGTGCTGCACCCAGCCCCATTATTTTAGCTTTATTTTCAAATAAAACTTGTTAATTTTCTCTAAATGCAAAGTAAACTATAGAAAAAAAAATAGGGTGAGTCTGCATGAGTTCCTGTAAAAATAGAGGGAAATTGTGAATCATTAGTATTTATTTTACATAAAGAGATACAATAACACATTCAAGGGAGATAATTAAAGCTGGACTGAATTTAAATGAAATGTATGAGAACCAGGTAGCACCGACAAAGAAAGAAAAATGTGTTCATTGTCACCGAAAATATTAAATGGGCATTGTTCATATGCATATAGATTCACTAGCAGAGAACACCACAGTTACCTTGGGAAATAATATAGGGATTTTTTCATATGTTTCCAAGGTGGATATCAGTAGAGAGCACATTGAAGGTCTCAAAGTGCTTTGTAAATGATCCCTATGAGATAAAAGAAAGTGCAATGACCTGCTCAGTCACCTAGGCAAGCCACTAAAAAAATGGTTCTTTCCAGATTATGTTCATCAGACCACAGTTTTACACTTCTACATTTTTTAATATGTTCTGGATTCACCTCAAGATTTGTCTTTGAATACGTGGCAATCATTTCTGCTTTATTTGGTGGAGTTCTGGGAAGTCAAAGAAGTTCATTCTGAAGAGAGCTTAAAACAAGTTTGTGTTCCAGAGAACTGTATATACAAAGAAATGTCTTGTGTCATGAAATTTGATGGATAGCAATAAAATATACTAAACTGTTATAGATATATTGAAATACAGTTATTTTCAAGCTCATGCTCCCACTTATTTCTGTCAGGTATCCTTTATATACTGAACTGAGTACATGGACTTTGTAAAACCATTTTTCCCCTACACATTCCTAATATGATTTTTTCAGTTCTATGATCCCTTTTTTTTTTTTAGAATGCGACAAATATTCTTTTTTCTGAATTTTGTGCTGCTCTTTTCCTTTCTGTAAGTTGTCAATATGTGTTATTGACTACACCTAAAATGAAATTTATAAATTTACACATATAAATACTTGCTTATTTGGAATCTGTAATGTTTCTGTCTGTTTTATCAAAAGCAATTACTGCTCTCTGGCTGAAATAAGGGTCATATAAATACACAGTTATTCTAAATTAGGGAAATAAATATCGTGGGAAAGAAAGTAGTTTAGAATGGGACCAAGCTGTTGATTGCTTATTGGACAGGCTATTTGGCTTTGTTCTGCAATGATTAAAACTGCTTTACTAGGTATTTTATAATGTTAAAACTTGCCATTTTTTCATATGAAAAGTGCAATATTAGAATGCTTAGAGGTTGTATTGCTATAAACCTTATTTAGCTGTACAGTGCAGAAGCAGACAGTTTTTTCTTAATCCATTGTTTGACCCTATCAAGGGCATGACTATTCATTGAAAAAAAATAAGGACAATCCACCTGCTACCACCTGCTGTTAAAGGTGGGCAAGAGGAAGTGTGCAAGAGGTGGAATCCTTTGCACATTTCCCTGAACTAGATTTAACACAAACTTATATATCCATGACTGTACTAGACAGGTCTAGTGAAGTTCTTTGGCATTAGAAAAAATGACAGTTAGAGGCTGGAGAAGGCCCTGGTTATATCACCCTAAAACAGAATCCTTTAAGCACCAATAGGAGTAGCCAAATATATTTTAGGTTCTAAAACACTGATCTATATGTTGGTACTGATTAACTGGTACTCTGACCAGCTTTGCTTTTGAAATGTTTTGCACTGTTAGCTTAATTCTCCAAAATAAGAGTGAAGGATTTGTAGCCACCCTTCCTATGGGGAAGATTACGTAGCCTGGCTTTGAAATCATTTGTTCTTCTGCTGCCTCACTTGTGCTTTTTGCCATACACAGACAGCCATAGTTTTATGTCTGCTTTAGCTGTTTTGCAAAGTTTCTTGGTGATCATCCTTAGCATAATTACATTTTTAGCTTCCTTTATAAGAGTAATAAGGACTGTACAGAGCGGGTTTTTATGACCTACAATATATCTAGAGGAAGAGAGGTACTGATAAGTTTCCACATTTTTTCATCTCTGATAGAAGCCTGACATATCTTCCAGTTCATTCATTCTGTGAGATGATTAAAAAGTTGCTATTCAACAAACTCAACCTCATCCAGGGCTCAGCAGGAAATAACTGCAATCTAAGCACATTAAAGAACAGACAGGGCAAACCAAAGTATACCTCTTTCTTTCCCTCTTAAGATCATGGGGAAAAGAGAAAGCAGTCTAATATTGTGATAAAACTACAAGCTTGCAGCAGCTGGTTGATGGGTAAGGATATAGAACCTAATCCAAAGCATACAGAAGTCAATGGAACCACTTTGACTAAATAAGCTTTGCATTAGGCACCTAGTGAGTGAATGATGTTTAAAGAATTCATGTAGATCTTAAGCAGATGAGTGAAGAAGAAAATGATGTGCATTTGAATCAAAATAAGTTCCATTAAACCACTGGGTATACGTGCTATTTTGCCTGACCCCAGAGACCATGTTTATGACTCAGAATAAACTGACATTCTTGGGTGCTGAGCCCTACCCTTCACTAGTGTAAGCACTCATGTTGCATAAAAAACATATCTTTAAAATATATATATTTACATATATGCGAAATTCCTATGTTGATACTAATCTCAAAGTTCAATACCTTATAAGCATCTGCAGGCTCTTTTTACCCATTCATCTGTTTACTGAGGGAATTTCTCTCATCTTAGGGTTTGTTTCTTTTTGCAGAATAATACAAGATTTTTCAATTTCCTTTCAGGAATTAGGTTCTGCATTCCTGACATCATGCTGACAAACTTCCCCTTCACCTCCATTCCATTTTTAGTGATGTTTTCAGTGAATCTTTGTTTAATATGGAGGACAGAAATTCATGATTTTCATCATGAAGATGTATTCTACCTTATGTGATAGTGTTAAACATCCCTTTCTTTAACCCAGAAATACCTTTTTTAATACTCCATATTAGCATTTTGCTTAGCTACATCATGTTTTGGTGGCTGTTTTAGTCCTCAAGTAGATTGGCTGTATCTTTCTTTTTCTCTGTCATTTCCAGCTGATGAACTCACAGATTATAGCTGGAAATCTAGTTACATTGCCCTTTTCTACTATTAATTCCATTTCTATTATAGAAGTCATCAAGGTCCTCTGATTCATCCTGTATGTTTTTATAATTTTGATGGTTTACTAACAAATTTCAGCAGCATGCACCAAGGCTTTGTGATCTAGTCTTTAATTTAAATATCTAAAGGTCTATGGCAAGGCAACCCATGAAGAACCCCTTAGCAGCTTCCATCTAACAATGCAAACACATAACCCAATCTGTTGTCCATTCCTGATTAGTCAATTCTTTGTCTTTTCAGTCTTAAGTTATTCTTTTCATATCAGATAGTGTCAAAAACTGTTTTGAAATCCAGAAAGGTGAGATCTTCTTTTGCCTTGCTTAGATGATAAATTATTACAGAAAGATATCAATAAATGTTATTATCTAGTCTTGGAAACATTTGGATAGATTCTGTTAAGTTTGCTTTGTACTTCTGTGTACTCTGTACATTAGTACTTCTTGTATGAAGAATAGTGTGGACAGCAGGACCAGGGAGGTGATTGTTCCCCTGTACTTGAGGCTGCATGTGGAATCCTGTGTCCAGTTCTGGGCCCTTCAGTACAAGAAAGACACTGAGGTGCTGAAGCGAGTCCAGAGAAGGGCAACAAAGCTGGTGAAGGGTCTAGAGAGTAAGTCACATGAGGAGCAGCTGAGGGAGCTGGGGTTGTTTGGCCTGGGAAAAAGGAGGCTCAGAGGAAAGCTTATTGCTCTCTACAACTACATGGAAGGAGATTGTAGCCAGATGGGGGTAGGCCTCTTCTTCCAGGACAAGAGCACACAAACTCAAGCTGCACTAGGGGAGCTTCAGTTTGGACATCAGAAGGACTTTCTTCACAGAAAGGGTTGCTAAAAATTGGAATAGACTGCCCAAGGAGGTGGTGGAGTCACCATCCCTGGAGGTGTTCAATGACTGAATGTGACACTTTGAGCCATGGTCTGGTTGATAAGTTGGTAATCAGTCAACGGTTGGACTTGATGATCTCAGAGGCCTTTTCCAACCTAAATGATTCTGTGATTCTGTGCTATTACTCATTCTTTGCTTCAAAAGTGATTTTGAAGCTTTACATTCTAAAACCATCTAAAAATCATATTGAAACATATTTATTTCCTCTTTTCTGCTTCTCTTTTCAAATGTAGGCAAGCCATTTGCTATTTTCCATAAATGATCATCCTGACATACTTACTAGAAATTCTTGTTCTAGACTATATTAATTTCTTAAGGATTCCTCAGTGAAGGTTATCTAGACTCTGCTTTGAATGCTTTCTAGTTTTTGAATTAATTTCATTTCAGATCTGGTAATTCTTCTTTCACGACTGTGCTTTCATTGATCATTTTCCTCATTTCAGTATCACAATCCTTGTTGAAACATGAAAAAATGGCTAATTTATTTGAGTGTCTCCAGGTAAATAATTATAATTTTATTTATTGCTTTTGCATATTTATAGCATGTCCTGCAAAGTGAAATTTTTTAATAAGATCTGAAGGTTTACATTTGACATTTCATTAAAGAGGACAAGGGAATACACAATTTATATATTCTGCTGTGTTACCACTGCACAATCTGTGTGTCTGTGTTGTCTACCTATTGCCTAGGTATCATCTACATCATCATCTACAAATTTGTTATTTTACATTTCTGAATGCTTTATATTAAAAGAAGGGGAATGAAAGTGAAGATAAGTAGATCATTGCAGAAGAAAAGAAGCTATATCTGACCAAAAAGAATTTAGATATTTCAAAGAGTTGAATAATGCGCAGGTAAAAGAATCTGAAAATCCATATGAGTTTGGAATTTTACAAGAACAGAGCTATCCAGAATCTTAAAGGTCAATCCAAATAATGAGAGATACTATCAAATGCCAGATCTTATCAAACTGAATATACAGATAGTGTATATGCATATATATATGTAGTCCTTGATGAAGGAACAAAATCCATACACTAGAATAAATCATTCCATGAAGATTCTTTTATCAAGTACCTTAAGGAAGTTTAGAGAGATAGATTAGAATAAGATTACAAATAGAATAACAGGGAGGTGATAATAGGAAGTGGGGTTTTTGTGGTTTTTTTTTTTTTTAATTATGTGAACAAATACAATAAAAATTTTATAAGGGAGAAATGAGAAAACAGATTTCAGAAAGCTCATGGCATTCCAATTTTAATTTTAAAACTAGGCATCAACACAGATGGGTGAAACTACCTCTTAACTAAGTTATTAATCTTTCATTTATTAACTTTTGTTTTTCTTTTAAAAACATTTTGGCATTTGTGTACTAAACTTCTATTCTTTTTTTTCTCAAGGGGAACTGCATGACTCATTGTGTAATTTAAAGAGGATATATTTAATTTACTACAGTTCCAAAAAGTTCATGAACACAAAGTAAAGAAAACTTTTTTACTTTGATCTTATGTGACATTCTTGGAAAAAGTTATTGACTTAACTTGGTATTATTACTCCTCTGAAAGTTATAAGTAAGAATGATAACTATCATGACTTTATGACACTTCAAATAATATATCTCTTTTTTTGTTGTTGCATATTACTTTATTGAGCTCTAGCATATACCTTCTTTCCAAATCTGAAGCTATATTTAAATTTTTGAAAAAAGCCAGACTGATTCAATAACATCTGATAATGATAGCCATGTTGAAATTTATAGGCAACCTTATTTAAATATTTTCAGCACTTTTATACATTTCACTATGAACTTGAGCTTTTAGGAGCCTAACTGTGGGGATTTTTTTGTCTGATGATTAAAGTCCATCCACCCAAGTTTGTTCAAATGGCAATGCACTAAAATATTGCATTTTGCATAAGAGTGATAAGGACTTTACATTTTTAGATAATAAATTCTCCAAATATTTTATTCACATTATATGTAGCCCAGCATGTGGTTAACTAATACTTTTTTGACAATTACAGCTCTTTGCCCAGAAACTACAATACTCCAGTATTATGTGACCTCTCTTTTGGGACATAACAATGTGGAGCAGGAAGCTGCCGTGTTTGTACACAGAAGGATGAAAATTAGATCTGAAGAGGCAGAAGAGAATGAACAAAAGTTATTGACTGTTCTAGGTATCAACGATGTAAAAAAATTACCATAAAATTATCCCATTCATGCTCTCTATAAACAGTGATAACATTGTATATGTTTAGTTGTTGTTCAAATCACAAAGGCTTATTCAGGAGATCAAAAAAATATGGTCCTGATGATCAGCTATGTAAGTATCCCTAATACAGCATATGATGAAACTTTCGTTGTGTTTTCAGTTTGTTTGTTTGGGTTTTGGCTGGGAAATAACCTAGCAAAAAAACCTGATATAAAAACTCCCAGACTAATATCAAGAGCCCTATTCATATTGACAAATATGAACACTATACACAATATAACACTCAGAAGATAGAAAATATCAGAATAACACTTGTCAGCAGACCCTTAATTCAGCAATTGCAATCTAATTACATGTTCACATATTCTTTATTCACTGAATTTCAATTTGAAATCTGATAAAAGTAAATAAAATTCATTTGAAGAAATTCAAATAAATAAATGAATTTTAATACATTAACACATTTTTATTTAAGTACACAGAAAAAATGTGTAAGGTTGGGTTTAATAAGAAGCTAATTTTTGAATAAAATATTTTCACATTCATTATTTGCCTCAAGGCCTTACTTACTGCACACTGTTCAAACAGCATCCTGGACAGAGAATTATTAAATGGAATTTTTTATGATATCTATCACTGCATTGTCTAAAAAAATTAACACCTTAATTTAATTTGTGAGGAATTGTATTATACTAGGGATTATCGTGAGTCCAGTATTAAAAATGGAAAGGTACTATGAAGATGCAGGTCAAAAGTATCCACAGATTTAGGATATCTACTTGGAGTCTTTAAGGTCCACATTTTTGGGAAGTGCTTAGAATTACATAGCTTTTACATGTGCAAACCTAAACTCTCACTGACATAAGGTGTGTTTGGAGACACTCTTCTGCAAAACAGCCTTGTGGTTTCAGGTAAGACCGCAGAAACAAGTGAAATCAAAACATCTTGTTCTGTGACAATATCATGGGGGAATCCAATGCTGGAAGTGAGTGTCAGTCTACAGCTTTATAAGGGAGTCATTCTAATATTCTAACACTATGAAAAGTTGTTTCCCACCTTGATTTAGCTTCAGGGAAGGTTAGTTCTGTACAGTGAAGAAACTTGGAGGGGAAAAAATAATACTTTAATGAAAGACTATGTCAGATTTCACAATTACAAGTGTCTTGAACCACCAGGTATATTCCATCATTTTCTAACTATGAAATGATAATTTCATTTTTTGACCCTAGTGATGTCCTTTTAATATAATTATATGGCTTATAGTAATTTTCATTGCAAACATAGGACAGTAAAGATCCCTGTCTCTACAAAAGGAAATATACTTAGATACAGAACACTTTGGAGAAGAAGGAACTGGGGTGCAGGGAAGAACTCTTGAATAAGCATAAGTGGGAGATGCACAGATGGTGAAAATTCCCAAATATTCTATGGTTCTCTCTGGGCATCTTTTGCTATATAAGTGTGATAAAATTTGTTAGAAGGCATGATTAAGGCTTTACGGGCTACACAGATGGAATGTAATTTACTGGAAAAACTTGAAAGAAAGAAGATTCACACATGAAATACATTCCATGAAAGGAATTAGAAAAGGTTGGGTCCCGAGACTAAATGTTGTTCTATAAACCTGTGACAGAAAACACAGTTCGTCCAGGGATATCTCTGCTTTTTTCAAAGGAATGTGTAACATAAAACATATTAGCAGTTCAGAAAGATTGTTTAAAGTCATATTACCAGTTAAATAGCCTATTAGGCTAAAAAATTAAGGAAGTTTTCTGTCCCTCCTTTTTCTCCAGCAAAACTCATTTACACTTTACCCTTTCAACTTACAACAAACCTCATGTCCACTCTTCTGTATATGTCAGGTAGGAAGAAGATACCTTGAAGACATAGGTCAGTAAACTTCAGAATGGAAGTAAACTTCCATTTTCCTCATACTAGATAAACTGGTTTACCTAGACCCTCTTTCAGAGATTCCTACATAGCATATATGCATATGCTTGTATGTATGTATTTGAAAATAAACAAACAAACATAAATAAATGGGATAGTATAAATAAAAATATATGTATATATATGGGATAATAGCAAGAAAATACTTGACAAATAGCTGCTGACATAAAATTTCATAAACTGCAAGAGTTGTCAATAGGACAACAGAATTACTTATCACTGATCTACAGAATATGGTCCGTTTTCTCAGATTCATCAGTAGAAAGACTTGGAGTAAATAATTTAGGCTCATTTTATTCTGTTGTATGTAATTTAAAAGCAGAAATAGCTTTTTAGAAAATAGTTTTGGTTTTAATAAGAAGGAAGGATTAGACATCAACTAAATGACTGTAGAAGAATGCAAACATCATTACTGATCATCAGTCATGCCAGAAATTTAAGGTCTGAGCCTGAGAACAGCCCATATAATAATACTGTCTCACCACACAAGTGCTCCATTAAAACCACCATTCAAGATTGCTGTCACATCTGACTCGTGAATTCCAGAAAAATGGACTCTGAGCCAGAGTGAAGACTAATCAGTCACAAAGTACTATTTAAAAAAATAATATTTTGCTCTTCCTAGAGGGAAAAGGAAGCTTCTAAATATTCATCTTGTGCCTTATAATTACAACAGTAAGATTTGTGTTAGTGATTCTTCTGGTTGCAAACTGGAGAGAGAAAAGTATTCCCATCTTGTGACTCCTTTTTTTTTTTTTAACTTGAGATTATTTATGAAAAAAAAGAACATACCTTTCTAAAACAAAGGGCAGATTTTCATTTTGAAGAAGGATGTCAGAAAGCCAAACTCTCATATAAAAACTTGGTCAGAATCTCACTTGCTTGTAGCTTGATAAGGTGTTTAGTTTGACTGTCTGGTCTTCTTCAGTGTTGTTTCCCAGAGCTGTCTCTCATTTACGAAAACACCTACATGCCAGTTTAAGGCATTCTGAAGTCAATCAGTTGTAAATGTAAGCTTGTATTATGGGACTTTCCTTTACTTTAATGTGGTTAATGAATACGTTCCCATGACTTTTAAATGACTGGTGCCTCAGCACATTTTCAAAATTATGCCATTTGAAGACATTTCCATTTATGATGGAGCTTAAATCTCATTTCCCTCAATATCTGCACTCAGTCTATTTTAAGGCTTCTCTGAAAAAAAAAAAATCTATCTCAGCTGCTGTTCCTCCTCTTAATGCTTTCCTAGTATTAGCAAGAGCAGAAACCAACTGATGCCTCAGTCTGATACTCACACAGAGACAATATGCAGACACTGTACTGTCCTCCATTCCTGGATGAAGAGCTCTGTGCTACCATTTCATATTATCTATACACACAGCTGCTGCTTCATGTGTCTGCTAAAGCTTCATGTCTCACTGTAGTCTCTGCAACTTCACATTTTCCCTGTAGGAACTTAGAATAAGAGTGGTAAAGACTCCCTTAATTGCAAGCTACTGCAGATCCTAATTGGGAAAAAAAGTGCGTCACCTGAAACAGACCTGAAATAATAGTTCAGACAGAGGTCTGGATGAGTGGAAGGAGGAAAAGTAAAAGGGTCTATAAAGAAGGTGAGAAAAGAGGTAGAAGTTGCACTATTTGATTGTGTCCTTCACTTGCTGAGTCAGCAGGAGCCAAGAGCTCTGCAGGGGCACATTTAACCTTCACATTTCTCCATAGAAACCCCATCTGGCCAACTAAATTGCCAGCAATTGAGAAGCCATGCAGGAAGCTGTATCCAGCTATTCTCATTCAGTGTGAAGGTTACTGTGTTGTGGAGGTAGTGGAAAAGGAAATAAGGAAAGCATTGCAAGACTCTGCCTCTCACACACAATAAAGGAAAGCATCAAGTATGAATCAAATTTGGACTGTTCACGTCTGTAGTTCTTAGACACATAAAGAATTAGACAGTCTGAAAAAACGTAGCTTCTATTTTAGAAAGACATCATCAGGCAACTTTGGGAGGAAAAATCATCATGGAGAAAAAAGTTCAGGGAAATTAAATGATCAAATTTTACTGTAGGATTTGAATTTCAAAATCAAAAGTTTTACTTTTTCTATCAGGTTGTCTGAAAGACATTTCTTGGAGCTCTGCTTGACCTTTGCAAGGACGACCAACTTCCGTTTGAAAGGCCTAGAAAACCAAAATGCCTTCTCGGGGTCTCTTAACATGCAGTGTTCATTCAGGTGCAAGTACTGAACTAAAATATAAACCAAAGACAAATATACCAAGGCTGCATAAAAGAATCCAATAATTTATGTGGGGAAAGCTCCAGAAGAATTCATCAGCTACTGGTTTATGTGCTGTAAAGCAGCAATTACACTTTAGCCCTTTAGTTCAGTGTTTCCCAGTGAGTGAGGTTGCTCTCACTAGAGAAATGTGCCAGCATTAAAGGTGAGGCACAGAACAGTACAATCCAATGAATGTACTAACTTAGGCTCTTTGCCCAGACTGGCATTGCCTGCAGTAGGAAACTGAAAGAAAGAAGATGATCAAGTACAGCAGTGAGAAAAAAAGGGAAATAGGGGACAAAAGGACAATACAGTGTCCAGGAAAGCTTGGTGTCAGTGATTTGTCACTCTGTTCACAGTAAGATACTTTAAATAAGTCAATATTGCTTGTTGTATAACTTCTTTAGTTCCCTGATGCTAGTTGTAGCTTGGTGTCAACAGGTTATGTTATCCTGGAGAGCTGAGTTACTTTCAGGTGACTAAGTCTCTTAATGGTGCTTTATTGATCACATGGTCAAAGCAATTTACAAAGACATCAGTATTCAGGTTGAAGTATGGAATGAGTGATCATTCAAATTCAAAAATGTCAGTCCTTTGTGTTTTTATGTGAAGTATTTGTTTTTCAGGAGGAAAACTTCAGTTCTAATTTCAGATTATTTTTTCTTTCAATGATTGAACCTCCTTTTCTATAAGCCTTGCAAAGCTTTGACAACCGGGCACAAAAGTTTCCCAGGAGCAAATTAGCCACTTGTTTGTAAGAACACTTACTACCCCATGAGTTTTCTATGCCATCAGTTCCCAGCCAATAAGTCTGCAGATACATGTCACATCAGCAATGAAGCAGAGAGCAGAACAGAAACTAATAAACTTCCCTCAAGAATAACACAATATACTTCATTCTATTAATGAGCAGCTGAAGCTAGATATCAATTTTTCTACTACCTTGCATCTATTATACTGGTACTTGGCCCAGATTTCTACTACTCTCAGTTAATTTTACAATTTTAGAAAGGTTTACATAAAACTTCCTTTTTCTTCTTTTTTTTTTCCTAGAAAAGGTAAAGAAATGCACTACCAACTATATCCTTCCTAGCAATGTAGAAGTACTGATGAACGTTAAATCAAGTTACAGTCAATACTGAAGAAAGTGCTGCAGAAGCTGAGTTACCGCTAAAAGCTAGCAGAAAAAGTAGATTTAGTAGGTTTCTTCCACAAATTGTGGTTTATTATAAATCAGATTTTAATACCAAAAGTATTTCTTAATTCTTTGTAAAGATCATGTATTAAGGATATATGTCTATAAAAACACCTCCCGTGTCCATAAATTTCAGTACTAATTTTACTGTATTTCTGTCCTGAATTGGTAATGAATACAAATTTAGGCATATTCAGTCTGTGCTTGCAAAAACTGTCTACCAAACAACAATGTTCTTAATCAGCTAGAATCACTGGCCTTTAAATATTAAGTCTTAATAAATATGTTTTCTTTGTCTTTTTACAATATAGTAACTGTGAGACATTTTTCATATTTGGAACAGCATTTTGGTCCATTGCACTTTAAGGCTCCCTTCTGAAGTCTTCAGGACATGTCAGAGTGGACTTTAACAGCCATAATTAGGTTTTCGGCTGCTTCCTTCTGCCAATTTAATGCAGTGTTCTTTTACTGTAAAGATGGCTTTCCACAATCACATCTCTATCATTTCTTTGCAAAACCTTCGGTGGCAGGATGGGATCAATCACATGACCTTTGAGCAGAGCCCAAACCACAAGCTTTTTGTTCTTTCCTTGCCACTGGGAGTTTGCATGTTCTTCTTCTGAGACCTGAAGGGTTTCCTGGGGAAAGCTAATGCAGACTGACTTTTTTCCAAGGCTTCTCTTGCTCACCAAAGGATGATGGAAGCAAGCTGGTTCTGTGGACTTCAATTCTTTCCTAATTCATCAAGAGATGGCAGTAGAAAACTCCCTACTTACCTATCATAAGACCAAAGACCTTACAAATGACCTTAATAATGTCAAGGGAAGAAAAAACATCCAAATAATTGCTGCGTATGTCTTATACATATATATGTCTAAAATGTTCCCTAAACTTTTCAGGGCACTATGGATGTCTTCTATGGATTAATTTTATGCTGAGCCTGAATGACCAGAAACAGCTACTGCTTTTGAAATGACTGTTTTTCCTGTTAACCTTCTTCTGTTTTTAAAGGATTCTTTTGTATATGTACTTTAATTTTCTAGTTGTGAAAGGATGTTTGGAATATAGATTATAGCAAATAATTTGCTTTCCCCACAGATAGATTGCTGTGATGAAAAATCTGTTCTCTTATATCAGTAACGACTTTTTCAAATGTTATCATTACAGTGACAGAACAAGTAATTTAGTCAGTAAGTTTTTGAGACATGCCTCACTAGATTTTGTCATTTCATTAATTCCTCCCCCTTCGAATCAAGTCAATGGTATAATAAACTTTGTAAATTCTTTATATAGATCAAAACATAAGATGCATGGACTATACGGTAGTTTCTTATTCCATTTTTTAAAAGATGCTGATATCTTGACATTGCCAATCAAGGAAAAAAGATTGCCATAAAAATTTCTTAGAGGAATTTTCTTGTGTAATATATAATAGTGGGAGTCTGATATAGAAGAACTCGTATAACTCTCTTTTAGCCTCAAGGCACATGAATAAGGCCTGGAGTTCCTGATTTCTATTTCCACCTCTTTCACTAACTTATCTTAATAATTCTTTGCAGTTCACAATTTTCTAACATGTTTCTTATGGTAAGATAGACTGATTTCAAAGGGAAAGAAGAAAGGGAGAAGAAATGTCTCTTTCAGGCACTGCTGGAGGGAGTGGCATACTGTTCTAAACATAATGGAAATGTGTGAATTTGCTGAGCCAGTGATTTAAGTAGAGGTAGGTTTGAGAGATGTCTTCAAGATGCAAACACTGATTTCCCTTCAATTTAGTGAGTGGATTTTTTTTGGAGTAAACTTTGAACATTGACCATGTGTTGGCTGTGTGAGGGTGCTACTGAGCCCTCATGTAGCAAAGGGAAGTGTGTGTCCTAGAAGCAGTGCAGAACATTTTGCTTCCTCATACTGTTCTACGGAAGTGTTGGGGGAAAGCCAGCATAGTGTCAAAGCCATAAAGAGTTTTTGCTTTCTCATTGTTATTTCTTATTTGATTTGGTGGGAGGGAGTGTGTTCGTTTGTTTGTTCATTTATTTTGTTTTTGTTCGTTTTGGTTTGGTTTTTAGTTCTTGTTTATTTCTCTTCTAAGGAAACAGAAAAACCTGCTGTAGTAGAATACATTTTGGTCCTATGACCAGAAATACTTATTGATTTATACTTCTCCCCTCATCTGTTTTTACGAAGTATTGTAAAGTTTGCCTATAACTCTGGAAAGAAGGTAAAAAATATGGTAAGTATTCCAGTTATTTAAAATATATTTTGTCATTTTTTTTAGTTATATAATTAGTTTCAGGTTGTGTCATTTTCCTATGAACAATTTTGGAAAAAAGGAAAGTAACATTAATTCTTTGGCTATAGGCATAAAATTACAACCCACATTATAAAAATGAGGTTTTAGTTCATGAATATCTACTTGAGTGATGACATTGATAACAAGTTTGTTATGTGTTAGTTAAATGTAAATATAAGTCAATAATAAAAGATATAATTTAACAGATAAGTACTTATATCATAGAAATGGCTCCATAATCTTCATTTAGTCCTATCATGCTGTCTTTACTATATTATCACATACATTTACTTCCAGACTCTGGATATTAAACACACTCTCTGAATTTTTAAGAAATTCATTCCATGAATGAGCTGTATGTTCAGGTTGTTCAGCCTGTGTCCTCTGCCTCCCTATTCAGTGAATAGGTAATGAAGTTAGAGAATGAAAAACTCATTGTGCATTCAATAGGGTTTTCTCATGATAGTGTTAGTACTTGGAAGATAGTAGCTTCCTTTGTAAATAACCTTGAGATATGTTTTAATAAAATATTACACAATATTATATGTGTGACACTAACAGCTTTTATGTTCTGAACTGAAAAAAATTTCAACAATCTACCAACAAGTGCATCTGCACTGGTAACATGTTCCAATTGAATATTGAACTGCTACACCTTTAATTTTACTTGTTTGTTTTGAGAAACTATAAGTGTATGTGCACAGCATAGAGCAGGCCCGATATGGTGCAGATCTGCAGACAGACCTGTTGCAGTCTTATTCATACTGCCTATAATTTTACTTTGGAATAAATTATCCCCACCTGAAGTGTCCCTGAGAGAAAATTAGCTGTGACAGTTCAAAAGAGAGCCCAGGAGGGAGCTGACATACAAGCAGTGTGAACAGTCGATGAACTGCAGAGTGAGGTGAAATGGAGTGCTAAGTTGTTTGACAGCATGCATAGGTGACTTAGATCACATGTAGCTTATCAACTTTATCTGTATGTCAGTGATGTCCTGAGGAGACATAATCTGAAACAGCACTCATATCTTGAGTTAGCTGAAAATATTCGTGCACAAAGATGTGCATACCATAACACGTTATTTTACTTTTATGTATACCTCCTAATTTTTGAAGACATTTTTCTGTCAATATCTTTCACTTCTCCTATATTTACTCAGCTTTTTCTGTTAAAAATATTTTAATTTTCAAATTTCAATGCATGTCTGATACAACACACAAAAATTAAATGACAATTTACTTCTGTTGTAAATTATTATTTCTGGAAAGTGGCCTTATTTTCAAAGACCACTCTTTCTGTATACTGTGATATAATAAAATAATAAAATTAACTTAACTTTTGGGAACATGCGACTGTAAACCTTTCCTTTTCAATTTCTTTAACAATAAGAAATTGTATATGTCTGTAACGAATTTAAGTCTTCCTATGTTTTGGAAAGGCCTGTCACTTAAAACTCTAGTTTTTTAAAATACCATTTGAAGAATATTGCTTAGCAGTAGAATATGAATTTTCAGACACGGGAATAAAGTATTCATAGTCAGACTAATATTGTGTAATTGAAGTGGTCTTGAATGCAGAAGTTAAACTCCTGCATTCAAAACAACACTTCAGAATATCTGTATTAGCATTAGTTCATAATGGAGAACCTCTCATTTTGGATTACTAAATTTGAGATGATCCTCAACCTCTGGTACACTGTCTAAGAATGAGAAGGAGGGTTTTGGCCAGAAGGGCAGGAAGAAGCCCAACTCCTAAATTTCCAAACTGCCCTCTTTTCAAATTTGCTTTTTAGTTCTGTCTATTTGGTATGAAATTAACCCAAAATTCAAGCCATTGGCAAAGTGCTTTGTCTACTATGCAACAGAAAGTGCATGCTCTTGTTTAGGCCAGGGAACTTCTGCATACATGGCTAAATAGCCTTGATAGGAAATAGAGTTTAAAAAGGCAAATTTTTTTCTGCTCACTAGATTCTCTCAAGACATAAGTCTGCTCTGATTGAACAAGACACCTAACATCTCAAAAAAGGAATGTGAGCTCAAATGCAAAATTGTACTGTTTCTTTGTTAGATAGCTTTAGAAAGCTTTTTGTGTGGCCTCTGCTTAATTTTTTTTTATTGTACAAAAGTGTTAAACCTTTTAAATAATTGTAATTTTTTTTTTTTTATTTACTGGGACTCCTAAAACTGATACTCATGGTTGAATATGGTTTTCCAATACATTCTATTTTTGGTGCCTTTTATGCAAAGAACTGCGTTCAAGAATGGAATTATAACACCCTTCTACTGGAACATGGAAACACAGCCATCTGGCATGTATGTGTGTCATAATTTTGCCAATTTCTTTGCTACAGCCTATTTTTGTACTTGGGAGAACCTTCTTTTACTTGGTGTTTTTGTCAGAGTGAAAAATTAATGCACAAAAACATACAGTCTATATTAAAAATATCTTCTTTGCACAATTGAGACTCTGCTGAATGATTTGGCAAAGACTCAAAATTGCCTGTGCTCGTCCAGTGTTATATAAATTCTAAATTTTAGAGAATTGCTGAATTTGTTGTCACCTGCATGATTTAATCAATTTCCCTGTATTTTTTCTCTTGTATTTTTACAATGCAAACTTGTCGTCTCAGTGCATTTACTCAGTATCTGTATAACCATACTTTTAAAGCAAACACAGTTAGCTTATGAAGAATCATATTATATAGCAATTGGATTTTGAAAGATAGTTGAGTTATTCTTTCTTCTTCTTATGTTTTTTTCACTCTCTTCCCTATTTTAGGAAGTGAAAAGTTAATATGCAGTTTAAGATTCACTTTTGCGAATCAACACCACTCTGCAGTACTTCTAAATATATTTCTGGTTATTCTACTTACATTTAATAGAGAAATTGCATTTTAAGTTGTTTATTTAGTGCTAGTTTAGGCCACAACTTAGTAAATGAAAACAAGAATTGCTCCTAGTTAAGTATTCCAAGGGGATTTGTGTGGTTCTGAGAAGCCTTAATCTGTTCTGTGCCACCATGGCACTAGGTTTGTGAGGATTGTTACTGACAACTACCAACAACAAATTGAAGTATTATTTTTCACTCTTACTTTGATTCACCAACTCTACGCAGATGAAGATGATTCCATTCATCTTATATCTTTGCATTCTAGAATGGGACGAAGTTAAAGAATGTGCAACATCCACTTAATTTTGCATATTCTTATATTCCTTTAAGTCTCTCTTACTGCAATGCATAGGCATCTCATGGAACTAAAAAATCTAGCTTTTACATAGGGCCTTAAAAAAAAAAAATTCTAATTAATTTTCAAAAGTAAGAAAGGCAAGGCAAGCTAAGGTTAGAAGCACTTCAGAACACATATGAAAAAAGTACCAGCCTCTGAACTATTGCTGAAAAATTTGCTCCAGTCCACATTTTTAATATGCTTTAAGTACTTTATACTTTGTGACTCTGGTCACATGAGCTATTGTCTTCCTTCTATTCTGGAACTTTTTTGTTAGAACTGACCATCTTCTCTGCATGTGACATTCAGAGAATGATGACACAGAGGTATAATAAGGAATTTTTGCATCTGCCATTCCCTAGACAGGGAACAGGTATCTGCTTCTCACTAGAAAGAAAGCAATGAAACACTGAAAAGCAAGTTGTGGAAAAAAATGCTGAGAAATTCCACAACACAGTGTCAAAAAAACCTGGTGTGTGAAAGCTCATCTATATCATATCTGCATTCTCTGAGTACTTAACTTCCTTTGCCCCATAATAGGGTGAGGAGCTCGAAAGGCTATTTAGCTGCCTCCCCCTTGTCAGTTATGCCTATAAATAGAGAATTAAACCAAAGAATTAGCTATAAAATAGATTATAGTCCAAAGAGTCCTTGCAGAAAACAGTGGTCAGACAAAAAGAAAATTAATCAATTCTCCTGTGTGTCAAGGATTGGAAGAGAAATAATGACACCCCATTATAGAAAGTAAGTACTTTTTGAGGCCCAGAAAAGAATTTAAAAAAGATGAGAAGCTAGAATTGGTAAGGCTTTTTCAACATAACTTGTTTCTTTTGGTAACTGACTGTCATTCATTTTTCCTTCAATGGTGTGTAACTCTGGCAATTTTAGCAACATCTCATTGTAGTTAGGAATATGTACATAGTTTCATTACAAGCCAAATTTGTCACACATGAAGACTTGTGATATTTCAAACTGTGTAAGTACTTTTTAAAGATAAGTACTTTTTAAAGCAATAACTGCCATCAGTGCTTAATTTCTTGATCATCCCATAAAATCCACGAAATCGTTCAGGTCTGAACTGGAAATGTATGCTGAAATACCTCACTGAATTGTCACTGAAAAAAGTTCAGCTGCTGGGGAAAACTGAAAGAAAATACTTCTTTAGCACCAGAATAGAAAGAGCAATTTTGTTTTCATTTATTCTCTTCTCTATTGAAGATTTTTTTTCTGTATATACCTACAACTAAAATAATTTCAGTATCAGTTCTATAACACCATAATAGATCACCACCTGGTTAGTCCTAATGCCTTTGAGACAAACCAGCTCAGCAAGACTGGCAAGTTATTTAAATTACATGCCATCAGAAGCTTTATAAGGATAAGTGAAACTGCCATTTTCTGATACCAATGGCAGCAGGTAAGCCTCTTGAGATTGTTTGAAAGATTTGTCAAAAATGTGCTTCCTCCAGCAGTAAAAGAAAATCTTTCACAGAAATTCCATAGGTGAACTAAATAAGAGCAGCATTTTGCTTGTAGTTTATAGTGTCATACAGGACATCCATACATCTCTAATAATAGCAGGAGTTATTGTATTAGTATTAAATCATAAAAACTCTCATATTCACTCAATCACACATTTAATACAGTATTTATTTCAGCTCCTGTGCCACCCTTTCCTGCTTTTTCCTCCTTCTCCTTTTTCTTCTTTTTTCTTCTCCTGGTAGCTTGATCACATATATTGATATAACCGTAAAAGTTACAATGTGCTTCAGCAAATTATTGTGCCTTTTATTTTCTCTCTTTTGTTAATATTTCATAATTGCTCTTACTAAATCAATAACCTTAAGCCTAAAGAGGTAATCATAATATCTGGAACCACTGTATTAAATAATCAGGATGCTGTTTTACTAACAATAAGACTTTGATTAGCTGTAACGGTTACACTACTGAAGTTCTGTTTTCAGCTTTCAAAATACTGGTTTTCAACTACTTTTGTGTTTGCGTGTATGCAAGACACATACTGCACTTTGCAATCAAGAGAATAAAGGAAAATAAAAGAAATGCCCACCTTAGTGTGGTAAAAAAATTCTACACATATCACCCACTGCATTTCTGATTGGCAGTTCTTGAAACTAAGATTGACAACATGTAGGATGTAATGAGTGGGAAGACGACTGGAGTGTGCAGCTTATAAAAGAGAGGTCTGCCTTCACAATAGCACTAGAAGTTATTACAATCATCTGTTACTGCATTTGTAGAAGAATATGATAAACAGTGTCTCTGGAAAAAATCCCCAAATGATGTAAATGCTTACTTTTTGAAATTATGGATTGTATTTATGGATCCCCACATTCACCAAATTACTTTCTCCAGGCAAAGCTGTACTAATGATATTTTTCTGAAGAAGTTAATAGACAAAAATAGGGGAAAGACAGATAGTAATGGCCAGTGAATGGACAGTAACTTGAGACTGTGCTCACAATAATAAGCCAAAAATACTCAAGAAGTGAGAATTTCTGAGAATTTAGGGTTTCTGAGATCAAGTGAAAAGGACTAGCTTGTTTCCAGACTAGTTAGATAGCCAGACTTATACAGCTTTACCAGATCCACACCGCATAGTACTTGCTCCTGTATTTTAGCCAAACTCTTAAAGCATGAGAGATCACCTTTAATTTACAGGTCTGGGGGTTCGTGAGAGGTCATTTTCCCTTTTCTCCATCCAGATTAAAATGCCTAACTAATGTAAAAACTATGTTGCAGCTTCCTAAAATAGCAATTTATATTAAGAAACTTAGAGAATGATGTATTGGAAGTTTTGAAGTGTGACGTGGATTTGTGATGTACAGCTGGGTGATTAGTCTGTGAGGATGATGTTGGAGGACTGTGTAGAATAAATGGAAGAAAAACTGGCAGAAATCTGAGTTTTATCTGCATAGACTTCTGTAATCAGTTCATGAAACAAACTGTCTCCAAAAGCCTGAGAAGGCTTTGTCTTGAAGAGAAATATTTGGAGTAGTTTAAAGCATAACTAGGAAAAGAATTGCCAGTTATGCAGGTGTAGATGAATGAATGTCTAGTGCTTAAGCAACCTCCCTCTTTTATTTATTAGGACAGATGGAATAGTAGATGTGAGGAGTCAAGAACAGGCTCTTTCCCCATTGTGCAAAGATTAAATTAGAATTGATTTGTGGGCTATCAGTGATAATGCACAACCCTAAAAAAAGTCACATCATGACTCAAAGCCACAGAGTTCTGTGTTCTCACACTTCTTTCCCACTCTCTTTTTCAGGTAGAGAAATATGCCAGTATGTATCAGGCTTATATTTAGAGCAGTTAACTTTATGTGACTCCTATGTATTGGAGAGCTCTATACCATTTATGGTCAATTTTCTAGTTGACCATTCTCTATCCACCTGTAAAGAGTGTGAATCAATGGTTCAACAGAAGCTTCTTGCTTCTAATCTTGATAGCAGTTATATAGGCAGCAAATGTAGGCAGTATGAATACTGAACAGCCTCATAATTCCTGGTGTAGGCACAAAGCCAGGATCACAATCTGGCTCTTCAAGACTTGACACATTCACAGAACACTGTAATACAGTATTGTTTATTTATAGAAATTTGGACCTGTTGGAACTTTCCTAGTTTTATATCAGAACATAAAATCTGAAGATATCTTCTATGATCTGTAAGATATGGTGTATCTTTCTGCAAACTGTGATAGTAATTAGAGAGTGCAAATGACTCTAGACCTTTTCTATTCCTGTGCTATAAAAATGTCATTTTTTCCTATGTATTTTTCTGGTTCTCAGCACTAAACAAAACTGATTTGGTTATTATCTCAGGATTTTTTTTCTATTTCTTTTTATTATACAGAACCAATATGCCCCTAATTTAAATATAACACAGCAGTGGGGTAAAATCAGTGAGTATACAAAAAAACCCCAAACAAAACCAAACCAAACCAAACAACAAAACAAACAAACAAATAATCAAAAAACAAACAAACAAAAAAACAAAACAACAAAGAAAACCCAAACACTAACCCCACTAGAATAGTATTTGTGCTTATTTTGGTGTGAAATTGGATCTTGGGAATTCAAGGATGAATTTCCCATACATAACAGAAGTTTAATTGGAATGATTTTCCTGACACTTTTTAGAATCTTAAAACATGGTGTACCCCAAGTTGTGGGAGTGATTACGGCACATTATGTAAGATTGGATTGTGATGTCTTAGTGTTGCACAGCACTTTAAAAGTCATATTTCGCACATGAATATTGGTTTTTAAAATATTGTTAAATAGCCATTTGAAAAGATTCTGAAGAAAAGTTGCTTGCATGTACATCCTGGTAGAGTTTGTAGGCAGTGTGTACTGTTTCTACTTGTTAACAAGTATCAAATATGTTTATAAAACAAGCTTGCTAGTATTCATTGCTGAAATAAACATTCTGGGTTAAGAAACATGGCTCTAAACTCTGTTTCTGTCTTGTTTGACTTAGATTAAATTTGACAAGATGTTCAGGCATTGGGGCAAGCAGACAACAGAGAGAAGAAGGACACGAGCTGAGACTGACTGTCCTTTTGTCACCATTCTCAAGAGGAGGCAGTGTAATGTTTAGAGGAATCACAGCAGAAAGGACAACTCTACCTGTAAGGCAACAGGTAGCAATTAATATTTGCAATACCTCAGTGTAAATTTAATGGGTATAAGTGACTTTGAAACTTTCCCACCTTGCTGTGTTGAGTGCAGCAGCAGAAACAGGGTGCTGGGAAAGAACCCTTCACATCTTTTACTGCCTAACCAGCAATTCAGGAAAAGGTGTTTCAGTGCTTATTTATCTCTAAAGAAAGCCTTCAGTGTAAAAAAAAAAAAAAAACCAAAACAAACCCCCTTTGTTTTTCTTTTCCAACTTTATCAGTTGGTCCAATGAACAAAGTTACTTTTCTCCATTACTTTTGCCCTCTTGTTCCTCTACTTTTCGATACTACAGAGACCATAGAAAGAAAGGGGAGAAACGTTATCTCCTTTATTTGCTTTTCCTTATTCATACAGATGAGAAGAACATAACCTCAGTTTATTGCAAGTGTTCTTAGCTATTTCCATAAATCCTTCTCCTGAAGTATGAAAGATATATTTATAACTTTTTATACTAGCAGATGTTAATTAAGAGATGCAATGTGTAAATACTAATGTCACCACTCACAGAAAAGTCAAAGCCTTAAATTCAAACCAGTTCACTTTATTGTGTGTCTGTGCAGAAAACAAGGGAACACATGAAACCATTTTCCTCTAAGCAGACTAGTTATCTCTCTGATTTACCTATGAGCAGGCAGACACAGAAAGATATCCTTATTAGCACAGTGCAAAACAAACTGTAATGCAGAAGTGGGGAAGAAGCTGTTCATGATGGAGTCATGGTCCCATTTCTCCTTTGGAATGGTACTTTTTACACAGTGGTTAGATTTTGAACTTCTGCTCTAATCCTAGATTTGTTAAAAAACACTGTAACTTATAGACTCCATCCAAAACAATCTCCTAAAAAGCTACTATATTGACTTTTGAACATCTTTACATATTGAAGGGTGGGAGCATTTGTCAGGTATTTGCTAAAAAGTAATGAAGATTTATGCCTTAGCTGAGAATGGTCTAGATTCCATAATTTTTCATTTTCTGACATTTTAGCATTTGGGAATTTTTGAACAGGTGATTAAGTTTTGCAAAGGAAGAATACTATTGATAATCAGAGTTGGATAAGGCCCATCAAAACACATTGTCAACCCTGCATTGATTTTAACAGAGTTTATGCTTAAGAAATATAAAGATATGCATGTGCTTGGTGACTTTGGAGAATGTGTCCATTTATCAGTGCAGTGATCCCTCAGAAACACTCAAAAATGGTGCAAAATTATGACAGTTTTAAAATTACTACTTAGATAGTACATATTGAATAAGACTGCTATTTAGTAGATTTAATAATATATGTCTCATACTTTTAAATTTTTGTCTTTCATTCTGTTGCCTAGCTCAATGAAATATAAGTGATTGAGGACCATGTCCCATGAGACATTTTCCATTGTCTTAAACATTAATGCTATTTTTTAATGAAATGAAAGATGAAAGAATTAGGAAAATTCATAGTACAGTCATAAGCTGATGAAAAAGTAGCTACCTAAAATCCATTTAAATAAGCATAAAACAATTCTCCTTTTTTCCTGGGGCTGCATTATTTCTCCTTTTCATTTTATGCATAATTGTATGGTATGATTTAGATATATTTCATCTGAAAGATAACCTAATCTTGTGCTTCAAATTACTTGCTAAAAACATTTTTGAAACAAATCAGTGAATTTCTGAATGGTGTTGGTTCTGCCTAAATTTTATTGAGGAGACCTGAAATCCTACCTTATTTCTAAACAGCTGCTCCATATGTCTGTATCCTTTTACAGCCCTGCCTGTAACTAATCTAAAGGATTAGTTAACATCTTAACTGCCTTCACACATTTTAGAAGTATTTATTTTGGGGACATAATTATCTATTTCATACTTATGTCTCTATTTGAGTAGGGCACAGCAAAACAAGCACACAGATCTACAAGGGCATTCTGAATAAACAGCCATAGTTCTGATCTTTTAGCTTCTAGTGCCATTCAGCTACTTCACAATCACTGGCTGCTTGTAGCACTTGTGAGAGAAATCTGAAAGTTTCCTTTTTACATTTTAATCACCTTAAGAAAAAAAAAATGTCTTCTGGAAAGCCACCTTTGCATTTCTACTGAACTATAAAGAAACATGGTACTGAAAGAAACAGAGGCTATTTGACTCTTAGTAAATAGTTTCTTTTTTTTTTCTTTTCTTTTTTTTTTCCCCCATTGGTATCCTAACATAATACAAATATGTATTAAAATTAATAGCATGCAGGCTTCTTTTTTTTAGTTTTAACCTTTTCCAGACAAGACTCCAGTTCCCTGTTTAAGTGTCAGACTTCTAGCCCTTTCAGCCCTTTCAGTATTCTCTTAAGCTACAAGTTTAATTCTTTGCAGCTAAAGCAGTCACAGAACGCTCCTGTCCCAATTCCTAGGAAGGTGGTCTAGCATAAAGTATTAAGCAAAAGGTAAAATAGAACTGCTACATCTCCTTTGAAAGATTCACCATTAGGTATCTATCTTAGAAAAAAGCTGAGACAGATTAGGTCCTGAGCAGAAAGAATTGGATAATGGAAAAAAAAATAGGTGCCTAACTTTGATATAATGAATCACAACATTGAGGGGTTTTGAACTTAATATGGGTGTGATGGGGATTTTCAGATATGCCACCTCTCCTTCACTGGTGAACTAGGGATTTTAAGCCCTGTTTTTCTGAGAACTGAATTTTTTCTCACCTCTCCCAGAGACAGACACCTAGAATTTAGATCTATCAGTTTAAAACAGCCATCCTGGCCTCCAGCCTCTTTTAAATTTTCTTTGTTCTTACTTTATTTCCTTTAGAAAGTAATTTGAGCTTGAACTTTGAGAACAATGATCGTTTCAACTTTCATGCCACAGGATAAAGTCTTTAATGATTGCGTAACAATTAATTTCTTAATTTTCTTTAAAATGGCAGGAAATAGTTCGGTATTTTGCAAGTATTCTGCAATACCAGACACTTTTCTGATGTTAATATGCTTTTCTTAAAACAAAGAGTAGTAAGAGCAGCTGTCTTTCATTTGAAAATCAAAACCAGTTATCTAGGAGAAGGAAAAAGTGGCATTTTCTAAAACTTATTTGTATCCATACTTAAAATACCTCAAAGATTAGTAAAAAAAACCCACTTAGCCTTTGAAAAAATAACATAAGCTATTTAAATGCATATTAATAGACAAAAGTACCATTGACTAGATCAAATGTTGGTAAAAGCTCCATGAAATTAGAATAATTTTTTCCCCTCAGCAGTGAGTATTTCACTCAACACTAATCTGTAGTGTGCAAAAGAAAACTGCTCCAACATTTCTTGTTATCAGTTCTCCATGGAATGGGAAAGAAAAAGGATGTAATTTGTGCCATTATTTGCTTTTTAGCATAAGGAAAAAAAATAAAATCTTGCTTGATCTCAGTTAATGTTGAAGTCTGGGCTTTCCTTCTCTATTTTATATCCTCTAGTGACTTTTTGCTATTACGCTTCATGTATAAGTGTAAAGAAACATCTTATATTCAGGTACACCACCCTCATGAATGAACATACACTGAACAATTTCATAGGGAATTGACTTGATTTTTTTCCTTTGTTTTTCTTCTTTAAATATTAATAGGTTCATCTTTTATAAATAGAGTACAAGCTGCTCTCTAAGTATTGAAAAAGATTACATTTACTGTCTAAAGGTATAGACTTTCAAAATCAGTATGTCCCTTTCACCAGTTATAGGTGGCTTTTTCTTCAAACTGGCTACCTTTTTTTGTTTGTTAGGAATAAATTGCTTTCAATACATTGCACATTTGTCCTATTTTCTGCTGTTCCAGCACTGGCAACACCAGGCAATTTCTTTCTTCTTTCAGTCATCTTAAAACTCAATGAGACCTGTATTTATGGCTTGAGTTTAGGAACTTGAATCATATGCTAATGTACGTATAATGTGAGTAAGCTCACTGTTTGACTTTAAAAAAAGGGAGAGGAATTTGTTGTGTTCAAGAGTTTTTCAGCAGTCTTAGAAGATAGCATGTTGTTTATCTGATTCTGTGCATGGAAAGCTTTCCAAAAGAAGTGAATACTACCTGAGCAGTATTCTTCGTAATCTTAAATCAAGAAATTATAGCACATTTCTTTATAAATGGTAGAACAGACAATTGAATGGCACTGTCTGATTCTACTGTGATGTTATCCTTTTTTAGATCATTATCTTCAGAAAAAGCTTTGCCGTTTTATCAGTTGCAATTTAAAATACAGGTACTTCTAATGTTCTTTCAAAGGATTAGCTGATAATATCAAGTAAAATGAATTTGGGGTTTAGTGCAAATAATTTTTGCTATCTGAACAATCATTCTTTAAGAGATGCAAATCAAAATGAGAGCTAGAAATTATGTTCACTATATACCAAAGTTCAGTTTAATAGTAATGTTACTCCAGGATAAAACTGATTTTTTTCTGTTAGTACCATTGCACATTTTCACTGATGGTGCCATTAGTAACATATGAAAACATGACACTGACTAGAGGAGGAAAAATAGGGTAATTCAGGGAGCCATATTTTCTTTGCACATGAAATAAAAACCAACCCAAAACAAAACAGTGTTGTGCCTACAGCACAAAACAGCTGTAGGTGTGGCTAATGAGTTTGACAGCAGTTCAGAGCCTTCCTGGGAATATCTTGACCAGACCAACTGTTCTAGATTCATACTACCATCATTCAGCAGAGCAGCTCTTATTCTTTTCAACTCCAAAAGGTCTTGTACCATGTGGTACTCTCTGATTCTTTCTACTTCAAAAAGAAACAATGGCAGCATCCCTCATGCTTTGGGGTTAAGTGATCATCTATGGGGCATTTCCACAATTTTATCTAAATGGAAGATGTCAGATACCACTTCTCTTGTTCTCCATAAAAGAAATATAATGTATATTAGTTCATAAATTTTTACCATCAGATATCTCATGTTCTATATTTTAAAATGAAGCTGCATGATTTCATTTCAAGGTTAAACATATCAAAAACGAAGGAAAAAAGCAAGTATTTCCTTAGACTAATGGAATTATACCTTTTGTCTTTACATTGCATTTGTTTAACTGCCCTAGGAAAATAATTTAAATTATTATTTTTTTCGTAAATTATGTCTAAAATATGTGAAATGGAGTGGGTTGGAGGTGGGCAAGAGGCTGGGAGAAGACAAAATCATGGAAGCTGACCCCAGTTGACCAAAGGAATATTGCATATGATGTGCTTAGCAATAAAACCAGTGTGTGGGAGAGTTTTTTTTCAAAAATACCTACTGCCAGGAGACTGTCTGGGGATTGACCAGATGATGATAGTGGTAAGGGCCTGCCCTTACACCACTTGTTATTTTGTCTTTCTTTTCCTCACTTATCAAGTTGTCTTTACCATGATCCATGACACTTTTATCGTTTTTTCCCCTTTCTGATTCTCTCCTCTATCCTGCTGTGGTCAAAGAGTGAGTGGGCAACTGGATGTAGGCTTTGCTGTTGGCCAGGGTCAACCCACTGTGAATTCTCAGTCAGTTTTTCCTGTCTTGACTTCCAATAATAATTCTGTAAGACTTTATAGGAGTCTAATGTCTTCTTCAGGCCAAATCCCTCACATATTTGAATCAAAGGCATTAATCTTTCACAATGTCTTTTTATCAGTGATGTGGATGGAACAGGAGAAGCAGATTCTCATCTTTTAATTCAAGTACTGGGGCTTAATCCAGAGCAGTTGAGAGCAGAAAAAAATCCCTCTATTCTCTACTACCCCTGAGCTGGATGTTCATTTCCTGCATATTTTGGTGGATCGCACTTGGGGCTATGATAAGAGCATATTTATTGAGGAGAAAAAATAGTCAGAAACTTATTAGGTAAACATTATCAGGTACTCAGCAGCACACACAGGGATTCTTGCATGCTTTTTCTTGCATTCTTTTCCAGACTTAGCAGAATTTGTTTTCAGGTCTGTATCTCTGCCTAAAGCCCCATTTCTCCTGCCAGATTTCCAGGCCCTGTTCCATTGGCCTTCCTGGCTACAAGGTCACACTGCTGACTCATGGACAGATTCTTGTCCAGCAGGATCCCCAGGTCCTTTGCTCCATAGCTGCTTTCTAGCTGCTCAGCCCCTAGACTATCCCAGTGCATGGGGTTATTCCAGATTATAAAAATTATTATGATTATTAATAATTATAATATTTATTATAATTAAATATTAAAATTAAATTAAATAAATCATTAGTATATTAACTATTATAATGATAATATTTATTATAAGTTATTATTATTATTATTATTATTATTATTATTATTATTATCCCAGGTGCAGGATCCTATACTTGTCTTTGTTGCATTTCAGGCAGTGTTTTTTGTCCATCTCTCCAACCTGTCGAGGTCCTTCTGAAGGGCTGCACAGCACTCTGGGGTATTGGCCCAGAGCTTTTCCCAGCTTTGTGCCATCAGTGAACTTGCTGAGGAGGCATCTACCCTGTCATCCAAGTCACTGATGAATGTTAAACAATAATGGGCCCAGTACTGAACCTTGGGGGAAACCACTAGTCACAAGCCTCCAATCACGCCCAGAGCTGCTAATTATGACACTTGGATTTGCTGTTCATCCAGGTCTCAAACCACCTCACTGTCCACTCACTCAGTCCATACTTCTTGAGTTTGCCTGTGAGAATGTTGTAAGAGACAGTGTCAAAAGCCTTGCTGAAGTCAAGGTAGAGAACATCTACTGCTGTCCTCTCATCCATCCAGGCGGCTGTTCCATCACAGAAGACAATTAGGTTGTCTGAGCATAATTTGCCTTTAGTGAATCCATAATGACTTTTCCTGCTCACCTTCTTGTCATCCATGTGGATAGAGACGGCTTCCAGAATGAGGCGTTCCATCACCTTTCCAGGCATTGAGATGAGTCTGACTGGCAGATAGTTCCCTGGGCCCTCCTTCTTGCCCCTTTTGAAGACTAGGGTGACATTTGCTTTCTTCCAGTCACCAGGCACCTCTCCTGTTCTTCATGACCTTTCAAAGATGATCGCAAATGGCCTAGCTGTGATATCTGCCAGCTCTCAGTACTTGTGGATGCATCTCGTTAGGGCCCATGAACTTGTGGATGTCAAGTTTGCATAGACGTTCTTTAACCCAATCCTCCTTGACAAAGGGAAACTCCTCCTTCCAACATTCTTTTACTCTGGTCTCTTGGGTCAAAGATTCCTTAGGGCTGCTCTTGTCAGTGAAGGCCAATGCAAAGGAGGCATTCAGTAACTCTGCCTTCTTGGTTACCAGGTTCCCTCTGCATTTAGGATTGGGTCCACATTATCCTTAGTTTTCACTTTGCTATTGATGTATCTGGAAAAGCCCTTCTTGTCGTTCTTGACATCTTTGACCAGATGGGCTTTGGCCTTCCTTGTCTACTTTCTACTTACTCTGACAACTTCTCTATATTCATTCCAGGTGGCCTGGCCATGTTTCCATCTCCTGTGTATTTCCTGCTCGTGCTTTAGTAATGACAGGAGTTTTTTTTTCATCCACACATGTATCTTGCCCTCTTTGGCAAGAAGGACCTTCACCTTGATCAGAAACCTGTTTCCACTCCCCTCCATCTCTAAGGTCCCCTCCTTTTGCCTGGTGATGAGAGGGTAAGGGATCCATTGCTTCTTGTGAAGTAGATGGCAGATGTCTAAGGCATGGTAGAATGTGGCTCCACCAGTCAATCTCTTCCTCAGAGTCGCTAATACTTCTTAGTCTTTCCATTTCATCTCTCAGCTTCACCACTATGCTGAGCAGATTGTCAACCAGAGCATATCTGACACTGTTCTGTTGCCCTCAGAAAACAGTGCCAGACTCTGGCACTCCTTGCAGCCTAAGACCTGGATCCCTGCATGCTCTTCTGTGTATTCCTTCTGGGTTCTTTGTGGTGCACACAGTGGAAACAACTTTTGTCTGAGTGAACACCATACTTGACACCATACCTGAGCTCTCTCAGTGAGCGAAATGACCACCAACTGAGCTAATTGTTTGAGCTGGAATATAGAGAGTTATTATTTAAAAAAAAAAAAAAAAAGAACTTGCCTCACTTTATTTCAAAAGAAAATTGTGGATCAAAATGTAATCATTTAGCAGACTAGTAAGTGTCATAAAATATCTTAAGCCAGGAACTACCTAAAAACATGAATGCTGCATAATGATACCAAATCCTGTCACTTTTATAAAAGACTTCTTGTGAAATATACTTAACTAATGTTGAAATAACTATATTCCAGAGACCCTTCTGAAGGCACTGAGCTTCACTAATTCAAGCTTAATAATAGGAAGCTAATAGGAAAGGCTTGTGCCTGACAATTTGCATCTTTCATATTGAATTTAAATTTTTCTGCCTCACCTGCTCTTACAAGCTTAGATTATTATCTAATTTTCTATTATGTAAAAAACCCAAATTAATATTCAGTTCAAGAATCAAACGTATCTTCCTTTTCTGACAGGTGCTGTGGTAAGAGTTATTATTTACTTCCTAGGTCTGAGCACAAACATTCAACTATGGATATTTTTCAGTCTCCTTACATTTTTTATTGCACAGCAGGTAAACAGAAAGTAGAGATTTTAAAATGTTCAACATTTAATTAAGTGTGCTCCTCATGAGTGGATCTTAGAGCTAGATCCATAGAAAAGCTGTGATGCAGCAATGCTAAATTTTGCTATCTAATATACAGATATATAGTTTAAAGCATTAATTTACTATGATTCTTTAAATGCTACTGTCTTACTAGTGCCAATAACAGTCACAGAATATTTGCAACATAACATTGCATTGTATCATGGATAGAAAAAGTAATTTCTACAAATACATAATAAACTTAAATTTTAGTCTTCCAAGGAGAACCACTAGTGTGGATCCATATTCCCATTAAAAAAATCAATAAAAAAACCCTGCTGAAAAGTGTGAAAAATTGTTGTTACATCTATTTATTATTTCAACACAGTACAAACATCTCCTTCGTAGTCTCATTACATAGTGATTAAAGGATGAAAACAGAATTTCATTTGCAAGGTATTAGTTTACAATGAATTTTTTGTAGTTGTCAGGGCAAAACTATAATTACATAGAAATTAATTTTTCTCTTCAGGATATTAAGTATGCATTTGGATGGAAATGATGGGAATAAGTTCTAAAACCAATGCTCTGAAAACCAAGCAACTGCAATTCAATATATGTAAAAAATAATGAAATCAAGCCGAATAGTGTAAACTTCAGTGAAAAAGTCATCTCTTGAGATGCAGTCTTCTTGCAAAGCTCTTGAATGATTAATGAGAATGGTATTTCAGTTGTGGTTGTTTCTTGAAGTGGGTCAAGAACACATATGTTTTTAACACATAGAGAAATGATGCTAAATTTTAAAGAAATTCACTGGAGCCAGTCCTATTTAGGATTAAAACTTTGACTATGTCCACAGTACATTCCCCCTGTGTCTTCACAATTGCAATGTTGTTAAGGCTTGAAATCACTGCTTTTATGTTACAAGTTAAAGATTAATTGGAAGCCTTATCTTTGAATTTTCTTTCTTTCTTGGGATAAAGGCAAATCATTAAAACAACATTAAGGCATTTCCTTTTCCTATATTAATTTCCTTTTATTAATGGTAGTAAGAGAAAAGGCAAGAGAAGGCAAGTGAGGGAAGGGAAGGAGAAAGACTCAGAGGAAGAACTCTAAAACAAAGGTATCCTGTTTGCATTCATGGAAAGTGTGTATTTATTTTGTCATTCAGAACAATTTGATTTTAGAACTTGCAAAAATGCAGTACTCTTGTAAAGTTGGAAAAGTCACTCTCTCATTACACAAGATAATAGTCCAAAGTTTAGTCACACTGATTTTAACAACACAAAGACATTTGCTTTGCCTACATTTGAACTCAACAGAAATAGTTTTAATCCTTATTTCACTCTTGTTTTTGACTTTTTTTGTTAGTGTCCATTGTTACTCATCAATTGCTATTGCAGTTATTGTCAACTAAGAAAAAACCCTAAGACTAGCAGAATATGATCTTTTTGAATTACTTCAATATTATGATTTACTTTTAAACATGAAATATGTGTATCCTCTGTTTATTACTGAATATTTTAAGTTCTTTTTTTTTTCGTGTCAGATAGCAATAAAATCTCCTAAAAGAGGAATTTCCCTTAAGAGGGAAATTGTCTGGATCTGTATCTTATCTTGTTGGCAAAGCAATGTTCCATACTTAAAGAACCTCAAAATAATATTTATTCCTACCATACCAATTTAAATATTTTTAATTTTGTTATATTTATCTATATGTATAATTATCTTCTGGTTATATTGAATTGCCACTGTTTAATTACAGTTGAGATTAATGAATTACTCTAATTAATGTTGTATTACACGTTCTTGAGAAAAACTTTGAATAAAATAGAAAAAAAATATGTAATATTTTAGCTCAGGAAGGTTGCTATCAGCTGTTAATTGGAACTTCAATTAGCACACACTTGATGTTAAATAATATTTTATTATAACATCACTCATTTTTCCTATGGCATTTCAAATGTACTGCAGAAAATCTGGAAACATGTGAAGCATTATAAGAATTGACTGAAAAGTAGATTGGCGATCGTCTGCACAAAAAAAGCCACTGTAATTGATGTGGAAAACTGACTCTATGACTTAATCACTTTACAGGAGTTAAAAATACAGCCCAAACCAAAAGTCTCACTCAGACAATCATTCTATCCTGCAGGATAGGACATGGGGCAGTTGTTAGTGACTATAGTCTGAATCAATCAGATCGATGACAGATACAGCTGATAAACATAGCAGGAAAATGGGTCTCACAGCAGACAAAAATGGAGACAAGGCTAACTATGTCTTCATCTAGATGTGAAGGAAATGTCAATGTCAAGCATAGCCAGGAGAGTATGCATATGCTTTTTTCTTATTTTTTTTTTCTCTTGTCAGTGAATATCCCTTCTGTAGGCAAATAAATCACATTTTGTTTTCAGAAAAGTGCACTAATCTTTGGATAATTGTACTGCATGCAGCCTTAGAGGTGACAAGTCCTGAGATCAGCTGATTCTGTGTTTGGAGGCATGAGAGGTGTATACTGGAAGCTCAATTAAAGTTTGCAATGTGGACTTTTGACCCAAAAATAACAAGTGGAGGTCCAGTCCTTTGAAAAGGTCTCTTTCAAAAAAATCTGAATAAAGTTTTGGATAGTTTAGTCTGAAATCATGACAAAAGATAAACTTTCAAACTTCATGAATTTATTAGAATGAGTTGATGAAAAACACAAGATGGTTGCTCTTTATGCAGAAGAGCAAAGAATACCCATCTTTGGTCATAAAAATGTATCTAACTTTCTGTATTGGGCACCTTCTACCAGATCAAGATCAATTTCTGCAGCTGCCTGCTACAGAGGAAGAGAAAACCCTTTAGACATCACAGCTGAACACCCAAACTATTTTCTGGTTACAGATAGTCTTTTTCCCCCAGCTATTCAGAACTTTACAAAATAAAAGTTTTCAAGAAAGTTTTCTATAGACTGGAGTGAGACAAGAGAAAGGCTGAAAAATAGAAGTTCTAAGAGAAAAGAGAAAAAGACCCTTTAAAATTGGCAGAGGCTTAGACATCGCAAAGCTCAGTGTCTAGGCTGAGTTGATCAATATATAAAACACTTCATAATTAATCAACAGGTGAGACCAGATCATATATATAATAAATACTGAGGAAGTATGTTTTGTGACAGGAATAGGGACTGGAGACATCAAGGCCTTTTCACCATTTTGGTAGGCAGCCATGAAAGAGATATTTTAATCATTACCCAATATTTAAAATGCATCTTAAAAGTAATCAGATCTAATTAGTCCTGAAATAAAATAAAAAGTTACTAAATAAGAATTCACACTGTAGATCTTTCTTACAGATCATCATTTTCTCCTATTCTGAAACAGAGATACTTTCCATAAATCCTGTGAAGCCAATGAGTTTTATGAGTGTTCAACAGCCTTAAAATTAGGCCACTTAGATTTTTACAAGCCTATAAGCCCATTTTTGTCCACCTCTGTATTTCAAAATTGGCCTAAAATCAGATTGACTAATATTTTTTCACCCCTTCCTTTTTTGTCATTTCAAAATTTACTTTTTTAATATTAAATATCAGCTTCAGGAGGTGTTGGATCCATGCCCGATGTTGTTTGTTTTTTTTTTTTGTGTGTGTGTGTGCATTTAGTGTTATCTTGAATCTTAGAAGTTTCTTTCAGTGTGAACCTCCAACTAATTCATAACCAACACATAAATATTAAAACCCCCCTACAGCATCAAAATTATCAGCTTGCTTGACACTAGGTGGCAGAAAAGGCAACCATGAAGATCCTTGAGCAAACTATCCCTACTTGTGTGTTCTGGTGTGGTTTCTTCCAGTGTAATACCTCTTGACAGATAAGCAGCAAAATCAAGGAGTTAGTACTGCAAACATGCTACTTGTGGCACAGACTTCCTGCAGACACTGTTGACTGACTATATCTTTTATTGTTCATGCTTGTTTTTTGAAGAATGAATAACACTGAAAATCCATTGTCTGTGAAGCCATGAAAAAGTACACATTGATATAAAAAATGGTTTTATGTTAGCAGTTTAATTATGAATAGATATGTAGATACACACAAAAGAATATATATTTCATAATATTTGAGAAAAAAACCCCAGCTAAAACTTCAGCTAAAACATTTTGATATATAAATATACCTATATATATATATATATATCCTATATATATTACAGAATCACAGAATATGCCAAGTTTGAAGGAACCCTCAAGGATCATGAAGTCCAACTGCTGGTTCTGCACAGGACAATCCCCAAGAGTCAAACCATGTGCCTAAGAGTATCATACAAACAATTCTTGATCTCTCGCAGTCTTGGTGCTGTGACCACATCCCCGGAGAGCCAGTTCCAGAGGCCAACCACCTCTTTAAAGAACCTTTATCTAATATGTAACCTAAACCTCACCTGACACAACTTCAGGCTGTTTGCTTGAGTCCTGTCACTGGTCCCTACAGAGAAGAAACCAGGCCTGCTCCTCTTCTTTCCCTCATAAGGAAGTTGCAGACTCTGATGAGGTCTTCTCTCAGTCTCCTCCAGGCTGAGCAGACCAAGTTCCCTCAGCCGCTCCTCATAGTTTCCCCCCAAGGCCCTTCACCATCTTTGTTGTCCTCTTTTGGACACTCTCTAATCACTCATCTTTTCTATATTGTGGCACCCAAAATTGCACACAATATTCAAGGTGAGGCTGCCCCAGTGCAGAGGAGAGCAAGACAATCCCCTCCCTTGACCAGCTAATGATGCTTTGTCTGATGCCCTCCAGGACACAGTTGGCCCTCCTGGCTACCAGGGCACTGCTGATATATTCAACTTGTCATCGACCAGGAAACCCAGGTTCCTCTCCAAGAACTGCTTTCCAGCATTTCATTCTGGCAGGACGTCCACCCATGGAATGTGACCAAGACAATGTCCTATTTCCAAATGTATAAATGGTGGCAGCAGGCCAAGCCAGGAAATGTTGAAACGAGTCTGGATTTAACCCTGAATTAACATTCTGATGGTGAGGCAACTGCTGGAATAAAATGACTGTCAGTTAATCACTTTATACTATAAAAATCCAGTCCTCTTTCATACAGTCAGGTTCTTCTAACATAACGCTTTTGCAGTCTATGTGTGGAGATTCCTCCCTTGTGCTGGGGATGCCCTCACAGGGATACTCCTCAAGGCTGAGTGAAAGAGATCTCCCCACAAGCATTGGTATGGGAGAGTTACATAAAAACTCTACTTAACACTTATTATTTTTTGCTAGCTTTAATATAATTGCTTTAATAAGTGCTTTAATACAGTGCACTACCCTTATACTATAATACTAGTAGTTTTAGCTTTTACATTGCATAGTAAGTAATTATGATTATTTTGATAATTTTTTAACAAATTATTAATTTTATATAAATATTCTTAATTTGTCATCATTAAAAACTGTGGGACAAAAGTGGTTCAATCACACCTCTGTAATGCCTTAAATTTAAACTGTTGGCAAAATCTGAGGCTAAGACTGGATACTTTTTGCACTTCATGACACAACAGCAGGCCTTATTTAATAAATTTTGTCTAAGTCTTCCACACTACCTATGACACTCATTCATGTCTGTCTGTACATCCGGGGTTGTCCTATCCTAGATGCAGAATCTGGCACTTCCCCTTCTTGAACTTCATATGGTTGGTGATTGCCCAGTCCTCTAATTTGCTGAGGCCTCTCTGCAGGGCATCCCTGCCTTTGAGGAAATTAACAGCTTCTCCCAGTTTTGCATTGTTTACAAACTTGCTTAGTATGCCTTCCAGTCCTGCATCCAAGTCATTTATGAAGATGTTGAAGAGCACAGAGCTTAAGATGGAGCCCTGTGGAACCCCACTAGTGACAGGTCACCAGTCTAATGTTACCCCATTCACTATTACCCTCTGTACTCGACCTATGGGCCAATTGCTCACCTGCTGCATGATGTACAAGTACAAGCAGCAGACTGGGTGAAAAATGGATCAAGAATATTCCTGAGGAGAAAGACTTGGAGGTTTTGGTAGATGAGAAGCTGAATATGACCTGGCAATGTGCACTGGGATATATATTATATAGATACATATATTGAGAAGTTTTAGTTGGGCTTTCTCCTATGTTTTCATTGAATGATTATATAACATTTTTCCTCTATGACAGTGTCTATCTATTGCTTCCTTTTTTATTCTTTGTCAAATTCTGAAACATTTGTTGAACATTGTGAAAGACCTGTTATTCCATGAAAATTATATAGAAAATGATATAATTAGGTTGTAATGAACAGAGCAAGAACTTTTCTATAAGCTCAGAGAAATAATGAATTTGCTAATACAAGTAAAAGTTTAACACAGACATTATTTTAGTGGACAAGTTATCAATATTGATCAAATTAAAAGGAAAAAAATCTAAAAGAAGATTAATTCGATCCTTCCAGAGTATTTTGGATTATTTTTTTTCACATAGAAAGAAATAAATTAGTCATAGGGGACTACATATTTAATTTGATTTCCAGTTCTTTAGATTCTGTTAGTGATAAACTTGTAATGAGAAAAAAACCAAACTGTCTAAGAGGTCTGATCCTTCAATAGATTTTTTTTTTCAAAGAGAAAAAAATGATGGGTTGAAACTTGAATTTTCTTACTCTCTTAGTTTTGAAGATACACAATACACAATGCCTTTTAGCTGTCAGCAAAACCCGTTGAAACAGTAGCAATAATAATTGAATTTATATCAAAGATATCTATCCAAGTGATCTAGGACCTTTTCAAAAGGACACATAAACATATACAGAACACTTTGACTGGGGGTTTTTTTCAGTCAAAACTGAAGATAGTTGGAAGTTATCTAAAAAAATAATGTCTTGAATTTTCCCTTCTAATTAACTGTTAAATATCAGGAATATTTTGAATGGCAGTTCATGGATAAAATCACTGGGAACTCTAGATGAAACATAAACCAAAGACAAATAGGAAATTTTCTCATTGTTTGTCATTATTCATTTCTGGACTGAACTCATTACCAGAGACATCAATCAGGCAAACATATTTGTCCAGTGAAGTTGAATATATCTGTTGCATCCTGACATTCATTAATTTGAAAATAGGTTGTATATGAAAAAGGGTAAAAGCTCAGAATATACAGTCTTGAGTACTGGGCTCCTGCTGTGCAGCTTTGCAGGATTCAATGCTTCTGTGTGTGTCTATTTGTAAAACTAAATCCAGCCACAGAAGCAGCTCACTTTAATACTACTGAATTAGTTATCTCCATACCCAGGACAACTTTTCTCAATTTCCTCCTTTATGCTGCATGTGCCAACAATGTCATTGTCTGCCATAGGGTTGCTTTACAAACAGACTGTGCTCTTATGTTGCATTCATTTTGGCTTCCAAGTGGAAGTGGTACTAATGGGTTTCTTAGGCACTCACTATAAAAACAATTTGTCTTGTTGGCAGTTTCAGATACTCAGGAATTCTATGTACTTGTCTTCACTTTGCAGATCATCCTTTTTTGGCACTTAAATATTGCAGGAGGTACTTCCTGACTGGAGATAGCACTTACTGTATTACACGAGCTGTGCATCCTTTTTGGCTCATAGCAACAAGCATTTGGCTCTAGCAAGCAAAACAAAAAAGAATAAATTACGTCAGCAGAAAAAAATCAGGTCAATATAGCTTTGAGCCGCAGGAAATCTCTTGATTTTTACCACCCCTGATGAGTTCCATGGGTCTAATATTTTGACTTTTTTTTCCTCTGTATTTTAGTCTTATATACCACATTTCTTTTAATTACAAATTAATGTTTATTTCCTCTTTTGAATATAGTCCAGCTTCTAGTTCTGTCCTGCACATTTTTAATTATCATTCTATTGTTAAAAAGAACAGATATAAAAAGTGATGCATTTTCTTTCAAGTGTCATGTTTTCAATGAATACAAGCCTAAAAGGAAGAAATAACACTGATTTTTACAATCAAAGCTTTTAATACAGGTAATTATAATTTGATAGCACGTTTTTCCCCCTGTAATAGATAGATAATAGTTAATTATGATTGTCTCAGCAAGGAAGCTAAGTAACTGCCTTATACCGAATATATAAATGAGCATTCTTTTTGAGCTCCCTTGATTTGAGAGCACTCCTCAGTATTAAGTGATCCCAAGGAAAGGTAGCTAAAAAGACACAAAGTGGTATGCAAGGTATAGTAAAGCTTTCAACTTTTCCATATACTATGCCCTTTTTGAGAAGCAGAAAACAGAACTTGCAAAGTGAATACTGGTGATGATACAACTCTCCCCCTAGAGCAGAATTCAAAATTTAGAGCTAGAGAATGTGTAAAATCAAGGGGTGGGAAAAGAAAACAAATAACCTCCCAAGGGAACATGATTGCAGAAAACTGGATGTAAAATCAAATGAAGAATAAACCAGTATGTATTCATAAAGGGTAAAATAAATTTACACAGAATCAAATGAATAATTTGAATCATACTCAGAGGAAGAAATTTTCAACTATTTCTTTCACCTTCCTTTGTAAGGAAACAATATAATATATATTAGAGATAGGAAATAATATCAATAGCAGTAATAATAATACTGAAAAAATAAATGTATGCTGCCATTATCCAAGTAGGATATTTAAGTAGCTACAAAGGGAAGCAGTATAGGAAAGTAACTGCAGACATGTTGCAGTACAGGGATGAGGCTGAATATCTATGTCTGTAGTGGCACATATGTGTCTCTCTCTCCATTTGCTAAGATTTTGCTCCACAGTAAACCCAGCCACTTGCTAAGAGAGGAATAACAGGTGAACCAGTCACTGACAAGTGTATTGTGGACATGTTACAAGTTACTTATTCTGTCCTTCTATGTACCAGCATTGGTTGGAATATACTTAAGGTTAGCTTATACCTACCGTTGGTATATACTTAAAATGCTAAGCCACATATCATTAATTATTGCTGCAGGAGTACAGTGAATTTCATACAGGTGAAACTTCTTAAGCAACTGTAATATTTTAAAATTGAATCAAGCTAATAAATGGGTATACTGATATTTCAGTTTCCCAGAAACTCTTTGGTATGCCTTAGGAAAGTTCATATTTTCATTCTGCTCATTCATTCCCTCAGTCCCTTAGAGAAATGTGGAATGGATTGTCCATTCAATAAAGCTGTGTGAACTCAGCTACTCTTTGAATATCTAAAAAAAATAGTAATTTAGAATTTCACTTTCAAGGCGTATGCGATCTTCATGCCTGGGATATATGTCATAGCCCAAAAGACTTCCAGGCTCTGCTGATCCAGTTTAAATAACCTGAAAGAAACAGAAAATTTGGAAACCCTGGAAACCCTCTAATCTATTAGTACATCTTATTACTGAATGATAACCACCCTTCTCAAGGTTAATTCTGCTTTTCATTATCCTTTTGCTTAGCATTATATTTAAGTGATAATTTTTGGGATGCTGTTACCTAGATGTGGTAGTAGATTATCGTTTTCAGTACATATAATGTGCATTTAACTACATAAACGACAAACCAACATCAGATGTGTGTAAGAGACTTAAAAAGTGGAGCTTCATATTTTAAACTGTGAATGAGGTGCAAACAAAAAAAATAGTTAATACTTTACAGTGGAACTTTCAAGTACCGTTGTCTTTGTAGCTGTACTAGTCCTTCCTTTACAGACTCAGTCAGGGAACTGCAAGTATCAGTCTTCAGTTGATTTAGGCAGTAAATTTGAATGTATGAACTTCATAAAAATGTAAAAAAATAATGAAATTCAAAAGATTATTAGAGATGACATCAGATTTAGAATGTCTTATTGTTGCAGTCTAACACCATCTGGAAATTAAACTCCAAATAAACTCCAAATAAGGCACTCCACTTCCTCCCCCTCTTCCTGGAGTGAGGGACAAAGTCAGATACTATGGGTTGAGATAACAATTTACTGACAACAAAAAGAAATGGAATAAGAAAAAACCCACCATACCAGCACCAATATTAATAGCAAAAGTATACAAAAAAGAGAAAGTGCTTTACCCACAGAAAAGGTGTTCACCACCTCAGCCTAGTTCTGCGTGGCTGCCTTTCCTGTGTACTGTATCACACAGTTTCCTCAGACAATGACAAGATGGCATAGCTCCCTCCTGCTCGCTCCCTCTGTCCCCAAGCCTGAGAAAATGGAAAAAAAATTACAAACTCCTGAATATCTGGATTGTCCATATTGCACTGCATTGCCACTGCTGCCCTGGGGCTCACGCTCCACTGGGGTTCTGACTTCACGCTGTCGCTTTTGACACTGGACTCACTTCCATGTGGCTGCTGTGGGCACTGCCACTTTTGACTGCTTCGTCGCACTCCACCCAGCTTCGCTTTGCTCCATTTGGCTCAGCTTATCTGGGCTTGGAGTTACCTCTGGCACTCAGTTTCACACAATGCTTCTTGCACCAGTGCTGCTTTTTTCCCAGCACCACATTTTTACGCTGCATTCCCACATTTCAGCACCACATCTTGGAGCTGTGTCTCAGAGGAATGGGTAGGGGAAGGGCGGCAGTGGCGGCAGAGGCAGCAGAGGATGAGGTCTGCAGGGCTGGTGCCGATACCTTTCCCACTGGAGAGAGGAAGGCAAAATGTCACACTTCCAGGGGTACATTCACCTTTTCTTCCACCCGATACCACAACCCCCAGTGATGACGTGGGTGATAAAGAAGCTAACCAAGCTGACATGCTCCACCCCCTCTCTGCAACCAGGACACTTACAAAAACCTGGCTTTATATTTGCTGGTACTGTACCATGGTGTAGCACTACCAGCTTCTCCAAAAAGTAAACAGAATAATTCTGGATTTAATGGCTGGATTTTGTTTTGGGATTTTGTTTTGGTTGAGTTTTTGGGGGTTTTTTTGTTCTGTTTTTTTTTTTTTTCTTTCACATTGAAACTACCATTACAAAATTATTTTCTGACTACAAACTCATTAACAAGCACAACCTCCTTACTAAAAATATATTTTTCCCATAATTTTGTTATGGCCCTCTTAAATTTTCTAAGCATATTAGACATCAAGCATATTTAAAAAAAAATTTATTCATATTACTCAAATCAACTGTTCCTGTCAGTTCCTGTGTGTCTTCTGTATACTGGTGAATACATGAAATATTAAATGCCTAGATATATTTAACTTAGTGTTTTACATCTGTAAAGTGAATATTTAGAGAAATGATATGTCTTGGAAAAGATCACAGACAAAATACTGACCGGCCAAGGAACACAGTGTTCAGGAGGTACTTTGGTAAATCAACAGATGTTATTAATGTGTGTTTGAATGACATATGTGCTTTAGTGTATTTGTCAATTATTTCTGTTGCTGTTTTACCAGAAGAATCCGTATGTTACAGTAAGTAATAAAGGATCACAAGCTTTTTTTATTTTTTTTTAATTTCAGAAGACTATAACATACAACCGTGTCCTCCAAAAAGTTCTGACTCCATATTAAAATAAAGAATTCAGTGGTTTCTCAAGTGTTGGGCCAAAATATTAGGATGTTCTTATCCTGTAATTAATTCCTTATTGACTTCTTCTCTGAAATCTCTCCGTCTCTCCCTATTGTCTTGTGAAATAGTAAACATTTGCTATCCAACTCTTCAGAAATCAACCTTTTTCAGTTCCATAGTTTTAATTCTAAGATTTTCTACTATTTTCTACTATTGCATTATTCTATTCTAGTCTATTCAGTTCACTCTAATGATAAAAACACATAGTGAAAATATGTAAAAAGAAAATGTAGCATCACATATCACTGAGTAGTTTTGCTCAATATATTGTGGATTTTAAGTCAGTTGCAGTTGTAGCTCAGAATGTTTCAGTGAAAATTATTGGAGCAAAATATTGAAAGAAATTTACAAAGTACATAATACAAGTCATGCATATTAGCATATTTTTAGCTCTACCGTTTTTTGCCCTATAATAAAAATATTTATACTATGGCCTAAAATATCTAAAAGCAATGAAACAGCACAAGAGTCTGTAAATTGGCTCTGAATTTTGTTTTAATGTATTGAAGTTAGCCTGAAGATAGAACTTTGTTTATGTGATTTAATATTTATAAGAGTAAACTAACTCACTAAGTAGCACATATTTACATCTCTAAGTAATTGCTCCCAGTAATTAGTTAATTACATTACTATGGATTGCTAAGCACTCATGAAAAATATTTTCTGTACATCCAGGGATTTGCAAACTGAACCTGGACTTCATATAGACATAGTGTACCCATTATAAAATAATTATACATACTTTATATGTACTTATTGTTTGTGCAGAAAATCTTTCTGATATCAAGTAGCTAGAACAAATTCATTACCAATGCACCTCTGCAGATTTTTTTTCTGTGCCTACAAAGTTAGCAATAGTGCAATGGTATTGTTTAAATTTCTACTTTCATTTTAACATTATTAGAAATAATGTCATATGAAAGTTTCATACAATCCGAATGCCAGAAACACAGTGTGGAGGTTTGAGTTGGCTCCCTGCCAAAAGCCAACGGCAGCCACACGGCTTCCCCCCCAGGAGAAAAGGAAAAAAAAAACCAAAAGAGAATTGTAGTAAAAGTATATATATATTCACATATATTACAAATATATACAATCAAACACTATGAATCTACAGAATAAGAACCTCAAACAACTCCAAAAGGGAAAAGGGGGAAGGGAAAGGGAAATGGGACAAAAAATGGGTAAGAACAAAACAAAGACAGATATACACACACTCTTAAACTCAGGGGAAAAGCTCAATAAGTAACTAATACAATAAAATCTCACCAAAAGTAACTTCCCTCAAGAGAAGCAGTAGAGATCTCCACCTCCGGACAAGTGAGGCACCAGTGTCTCCGATGGGCCTCAGCTCACACAGATAAGAGCTAAGCCGACACAGAGACCTGATGTCCTCCCCAGCACAAAAAAGGAAGAGCCAGAGAGAGAGAGGCAACTCCCCAATCTTATATACCCCCGATTATGTGAAGGAATGGTGTGGAATACTTCCTTAGTTATAACCTGGTTACTAGGGAAGGCCCAGACCAAAACCAAGAAAACTAAACCACCACACACAGAAAAAAAATTTTTTTTCTATTAAGAAGATACAGAGAGAATCTTGTACTTCTTACCTTTATTCTGGTGTTTGCACAACAGGACAAAGTGGGTAAGAATGAAAATATTTTCTAAATTTTCTGTTAATCCGCAGAATTATTTTTATATCATATTGAAAAGAACCAAATAAAATTCAATATAGACAGCAATTTGAGATGTTACTAAGTGTCAAATTATTTTTACAGTGTCTTGACCTCTGTTTTAAAGGTCTATACAGCTTGTGAGTGATTATGACAATTCACTGACAAAAAAGAGGTCATCACAGCAGGTACACCTAGTATATATGTCAGTATGAAGAAAATGTTGTTAACAGTTTTCTCAGAAAGTAGGAGGATTTAAGTTTGTCTAAGATATTTTTTCTAAGTAAGGCTTTGGTGCTGCATGTTCTGCCACAGTGCTAAATTTATACTTTTTACTGAAGATGGGGGAGTCAGGTGGTTTAGTAAGTATACAGAACCAGATTTTAATCATGTGTGGAGTTGGTTATACATATCTTCCAAATCCACACTGATAAGCTCCAACAAGCTTCTTTCAGGGATTAAAGTGGCTATCAGGATTACATATATCGCAATTGTTTGAGAAAGAATATTGTAACTATGAGCAAGATATGAAAAGAGTGACAAAAAACTTTTTTGAAAGCTCTATTAGGGTATTGCTTAAAATTCAGATAAATATTTACAAACAAAGATCTGCCTAGGGGAAATCAAACAGAAATTAAAGTGAGGAACCACTGCAATAAGAATATCATTCATCTAAAGCATATAATGCCTTGTATAAATAAAAAACTTCTAAAGCTCCCTTGGAAATAGAATGCAAACATGAAATGAAGATACACATATCCCCCATATTCCTGTTTTTTTGGTTTTTTTTTAAAAAAAAAAAACCACAAAGATTTTATTTTTCTAAGTTGTACTGCAGAAGAAGCTGACAGGAAAAGAAATCACAGACGTCATGTACATTTTTGTTTTATCTCATTTTGTCTTAAAATATGTTAGCTGTCCTAATTTGCTGTCTGTAGAAATAAACAGCTGTTGCTGTCATCATTTTGCTCCCCACATCCCATTCAACAGCAACATTTGATTCTTATTTGGGTCCATTCTGGAAGGCTTCTCTATTTGAACAGGTAGGTATGTAATGTCAATCAAGCAGTAGAGAATGTATATTTTTGCTTTCCTTGGAATTCTGAAATATATATATGGAATAGCATACTTCTATTAATGAAAATTATCTGAAAGAGTATAACATCAAAGCTACAACTTTAAAACAAATTCTAGTAACCATGGAATATAGATTAAGCATTTGCATCCATTGATGGATACCATTTCAGGCAGATGGCACTTGAAGCTAGCTCAACACCTTGAGTGTAAAATGTGAGTATGTTTTTGCCATCTTGTGATGAAAATTATCAGTTGGAAAGAAAAAGACCTGGGTTCTTGTCCTGTTGTTCTGTTATTCCCTCCTGTGTTTTTGTCTTCTTCATTAAACAGTTACTGTGCAATGTTTTGAGCAGAGCATTATTCAGTGTACGGCCCATGTTTTATTCAATTCACATAGTGAAAACCTGCTCAGATTTGTTTTGTTAAGAAGCTTGATAATTTTAACATCATCCTTTACAGCAGCTATGACTTTATGGTATTTCACTGCCTCACAATATAATATTGAATTTATTTTCAAAATGGGTTGGAGAGATAAATGAAACACTGATTTGAGTACCTATAAACTTAATTTTAGAGTACTTAGCCCTTTAGTTTGGGGTACTGTTCTCAGTATCTTCAACTGTAGCTGCAGCTATCCTGGAGTTCAGCTGTTAGCCATTCATGGTATTAATTGTACTCCCAGAAAAGTAGGAATTGTTCTACTTTTTATCACAAAGTTTTTGCAGGTCTGGACTGTGACAAACTGAAGTAGAGGAGAATCCTGAGGAGAGTAGCTCTCCATGTTCCTTTCTTTAAAATTAGCAGATCAAAAGACATTAAAGCCTCTCAGTCTTTAAAGGTGGATTATTTACAATATAAAAGTACATCCACAAGTTAATCCTTCTTATAAAAAAAAAAAAAAAACCAAAAAAACCCACTAAAAATTAAGATGTAGTCTGTTTCACACATCAGAATTACCTGAGAAGGTTTGAAACAATTCTCCCTTACTCCCGCCATATCCTTTTCTCTAGCTTTGCTTTTGAATCAAATAACGCTGTATGTTCTGGGTTCACAGGTTCTCCATAGGTTCTCTCTAAGAAAACTTTTCATTTCCAAGCTTGGCTTTTATTTCTACCTAACAGCAATTCCTTTGTTTTGAAAAAGGTCTCAGTCTCCCTCTTCCTCCCTAGTTCCTGTTGCCTTCCTCACATTTTTCAAGCTGACCAGATGCTCAACCTAAGAGGGCAGTCTTCCCTTTCTCATAAACGTTCCTTTTAACTAGGAAGGCAGCAACTTGAGCAAGTAGCCTTTTTCCCTGTTGTTCAACCATCCCCTATAGACAGAATATACAATCATAGAATCATTAGAGTGGAAAAGACCTCTAAGGTCATCAAGTCCATCAAAGTGTATCATGAAGTGCCACTCATTTTTTTAACACTTTCAGAGATGGTGACTCCACCACTTCACTGGGGAGCCTGTTCCAATGCTTAACCACTCTTTTAGGGAACAAATTTTTCATAATATCCAACCTCAACCTCCTCAACATGCAACAACATACACATGCAATGAAAGATCACATAGTTCAGTTCATTATATAACTCTACAAATCACAGTCTTAAAGTGGGCTTTCACCACCAAAATGTGAATAAAAATCTCTTTGGCTTGCATGGATAATTTGAAGAATAGAGAGTCCCAGTTTGTCACTTTATAATTTTTTCACTAACCTTTCTGCCTGCTACCAGTTCTTTGCTCACTTATTTCACTTATTCTCTTTATTCTTTCATCTAGACTTTCTGTGCCATCACTTAGGCTTCACACAAATACATTGACTCCTCACCAGTCATCCCAGCTTCTTTTGTTCTGCTTATTCTCAGATGTTTCCTTGTCATTTCTGTTTACTATCCCAAGTTCAATACTTTTGGTTTCTGCCCACCCACTGACCTCTTTCAGTTTTTTATTCCCATACATCTCATGACAAAGAAAAAGAAAGTGAACTTCCTGAATTTAGAACTAGTATGGCTGTCAGGAGTTCCAGACAACAGTAGTTATCTGAGGAAAGATTTGGTCAATTCCACATTGCTTATTGTTAGCAGTTCTGTAGTGATGAGCATGTGAAAGCTTTTCAGAGGCTTGAGCAGATTTGAAGATTTTCATGGGATAACCATAGACACTTTGCAAAAATCTGTTTTCCAAAATGTGTAACATTGCAGATTTTTATACAAGGAAATAGTATTTTATTTTGCTTTGTTTTCCTTAGACACTTTATTTGGAATAGCAGATCTGTTTGATTGAACATTTATGGCAGAAAAAAAAAAAGTGCAAATAGATCTATCCTGAGTTGTTCACTCAGCATGGAAACTGTGAGTTCAGATTGTTGAATGCAAGCAAAGTTATAATCAACTGAAAATATGAACTACTGGCTAACCTTAATAATAGTTGGTACCAACAGTCCTGCTTAAAATCTTTATGATGTTCTTGTTGTCATGGAAGCAATTGTTCCAACATAAATTCCCCTAAGACTTCATTCTTTGATAATAAGAGTAATATAATGCACTTAAATATAGCTGTGTACTGCTCACTTTCTCAGGGTGAGAACACCAGTGCTTCAATTCTCATATCATCAGTGTAAAGTGTCATAACAAGATGTATATTCTAGAAAGAGACATATTATGCAGTAAGATGTGAAGTATGGAGAAGTTGTGAAATCTCAACATAGAATGACTGTGAAATCTATAATACACACAATACATACGTTATGTTTTGGTAACAGCATGAGTTTACAAAATTAAGGAGAAACTCAATTTCCTAGGCAAGAACAAAATTTCCAAGACAAAAACAGTTCACATTTAGATTCTTAATGGAATGTACTCACCAGTATGACAACTATGTGAATCTCTCTAAAAAATCTTGGGAGTTCATTGGAACCTCAATCTACACTCAGAGCTGACTGCTGTAAAGATGTCATGAGGGAGTTCCTCAAAGGTACATGCAGTTAAATCCCAAATGTCATTATATATCATCCTGCTGCTTGTCAAAGGTGTCCAAAATGGCTGCACTCCCAGTGAGTAGGTTGGGGTTGAGCAAGAAGTTGGGAGGGGACACAGCTGGGATGGCTGATGACCCCAACTGACTAAAGGGATATTCCATACTGTCAGATACAGGAATTAGAACTGGGGAGAAACCTTGCAAAGGCTGCTGTTTTTTGAGGTCTGGTTGGGCACTGATTGGGTAGTGGTAAAAAATTCTCTCATTTTTTAAATCATTTGTGTTTTGTGTGTTTGTTGTTTTTTTTTAATATGTTTTATTTTGGTTTTAGTTATTCATCTGTCTTTATCTCAACCCATGGGTTTTCTTACTTTTGCCCTTCCAGTTCTCTCCCCCATCCCAGCATGGGGGAGTGAAGGAGTGACTGTGTGGGACTGAGCTGCCTGATGGGGTCAACCCACAACAGTTTAGCCAGGTAATAGTCTGCTTAAGACTACATTAGCTAATATTTTCACTACAAGTGTGTCTGGAAGTTACTGCTAAGGTTGAGATCTCATAGGCTGGGTGCCAACAGAAGAACATAAGGGGGACATAGGATTTCTGCAGGTATGCAGTGTATGTAGTACAGTTCTCAAATTTTACATTCCCATAATAGAATCACAGAATGGCTGAGACTGGAAAGGACATTTGAAGGTCAATTTGTCCAGCCCCCGTACTCAAGTTGGATCACTAAAAGCCAGTTGCTCATGTTCAGATGGCTTTTGAAAATCTCTAGGGATGAAAGACTCCAGAGCCTCTTCTGTACTAGTGCTCAGTCACAGTATCAAATATAATACACAGTAGCAAATATAATCAAATATGATAGAATATGTATCATATGTGCTAGTTTTGTCTGGGATGGAGTTGATTTTCTTCATGGTAGCTATTATGGGGCTATGCTTTGGGTATGTGCTGAAAACAACGTTGATGACATAGAGATGTTTCTGTTGTTGAGCACCACTTAACACAGAGCCAAGACCTTTTCTGCTTCTTATCCCCTACCAGTGGGTAGGCTGGGGTTGCAGAAGAAGTTGGGAAGGAACACTGCCAAGACTGCTGACCCCAGCTTGCCCAAGGGATATCAGATGTCACTGCTACATGTGATGGAGCCCTGCTTTCCTGGAGATGGCTGAACACCTCCTGCCCATGGAAAAGTGAGAATGAATTCCTTGTTTTGCCTCACCTATTAAACTGTCAACCAACAAATTTTCTCACTTTTATCCTTCCAATTCTCTCCCACTAGGAGGGAGAGAGAGTGAGTGGTTGTGTGATGCTTAGCTGCCAGTTGGGGTTAAACCACAACAAGAGATCATAAGATCACATCACATTACATTTTCATATAAAGTGCTTACTTTCAGCATACTGCATAGACTCAGTTACTTTCCTTCCATTTGTTCAGTACTTATGTTTCATACTCAGTTGTTCATATGGGTTATGATTTGCTCTCAGACCTTGCAAGGCCACTAAGTCCTTACCTGTCTCATTCTAAATGCTTTCACTGATCCATTGTGCATATGCTACACCATCACTGACACATCATTTGCCTTTAGTTCTGTATAGAAATGATTACACTTGATGATGTGCATGAGTAAATAAATGCAGGAACAGGGGAGTAGACACAACAATAGAGATATAAAATTAAAAACAGGTATAAGGCTTGAAGAAGCAGAATCAGACTTAAGCATATAGTGAGAAATCATAGCGTTATGGTAGAGGGAGAGTGAGCAAGCAGATGGGTATTTCACTTCTGACCACTGTCTTCAGTATCTTCAGCATCTGTGGTAATGTCCTTTCTCATTCTGTCTCACACCACCTGCTTACTTTTTGAGGTCTTTCTGCATCAATTAACCAAACAGAAAAGCAAGTAGAGTCTCATATGAAAGAACCATCAGGAAGAGAATTATCTGAACTCAGAGGTAGTTGAAGAGAGGAAAAATAATTCTTTTCTAACCCTTAATCCTCTCTTCTTGTTCTTTTAACCCTTGTACTGATGCTGCAGAGCCAGGCAGCATCAGTTAACCTTTTCAGGTATGCTACAGCACTCACAGACTCTGTCGCATTTTGTAAAACCTTGTTCCCAGGCCAGTCTTGTGTATCCCCAGTGTACAGTCCTGCCTTTCTCAAAATAATGTGTGTTTGGAAGGTGAATTCTCTGTGGAGCAAAATTATGCCTTTCAAAGTAGCACAGTATGTTTAGCTTTACAAAGTGATCTCGCAAAATCCAGTGGTTATAGACCTATTCTCTTTTATCCCTCTCCATGCATATTTGCAAACTCTAACATAGTATGATCACCACCTGGTTCAGCCTTCAAGCTCTCTTAGCCCTTGGCATCTTTGTTCAAGTTGCAAGAACAGAATCCATTAATGTCAACTGCAGTGCTGTTTTTGTGATATGGTATGTGCATATGCTCAGACCAAACAACACCTAGCTTTCACAGAAGTCATTGAACTATACTAGCATCATGAACTAAAATGTTATTGTACTGTGGAGCCCTCTGCTTACTCACAGCCATTTCATTACAGTTTTTTATGTTTTTCTTATGATGCAAGGCCTTATTTGTAAAAAACCATTCTGTTGATCAGCAGATTTGACTTTCTCTTTCTAATGAGATTTACTATATTTTTATATTTATCTTCCTTTGTAAGGAGGTTAGTAAAACACATAAGAAAAAAAGACCAAAACCACCACGTGAGAAGTTATAAATGTAACAACTAATCAACTAATATTCATTATAGTAGCAAGCTTCTCTTCTGATTCCAAAATTCAAAATTTCTTCCAGTGCCTGCAAAAAGGAAACTAGGAGAACAACTTAGTTTCCTGCAGCCTGCAGGTCTGCAGACAAGGACTTCTGCTGAGTCCAGAGTTCTTTACGTCTCTCAAAGGTTCTCTCTTATAGGAATGGAATGCAGTAGACAGGCAAACTGAGTCCTAGTTGATTCCTGCTATAAAAAAGGAATAAAAGTGAGGGCGGCTTCAAACGCTAGTGCCTCTAGCAAAATAAAACTGGAAAAGGAGCAAAAAAAGCTGATATACAAATTGAAAAATCCATTGGATAATATTACTTTTAATACTAGAGCAGAGATACCACACTTCACAAATTGCTCATTATCGTTGACTTCTAGTAGCAAGGTGACTAACATACACAAGTGTATGGCCACTTTATTCACTCTTAACAAAGCTAGAAAAGAACCTCAATAAGCTGCTTTTTGAGCTGAAAAACAATTTGCCACAGTATCAGTTGGGAAAAAAAAAAAAAAGATTCAATTCATCAGTACTGCAGTTTTATGGGTGTACAACTTTTGGGACAAAGGAGTACTGTTCATGAATTCAGAAACAAGCTGAAAATAAATAGGGCAGATGTTACAGTGACCTCTGCCCATTAAAATGTGATAGGTAGTTTGGTTTATCTCTTTTTGACCAGATAATATTGCCTCTAGGGAAATCATTATCAACAGTGCATCTTTATGCCAGGTGTTGTCACACACTGGATATCTGTATTTTTTTAGGGAAAAAAATGAGTTCAGTTGAAAACCAAAACTTGTTTTGATATTGCTGATGGTGTATAACAATACATAGAAGTTAATGCATAAATGTACATACATAAATATGCATTTGAACATAAATAAAGCTATGGTCCAACTATAAGAAATTACTTAGTAGATGTTTGAATTGTTATTTTTCAAATAATGTATCATTCTCCTTTTCATGACATTTACTGACAGATCCACATCATACTTCTAACACTGAAAACAGAAGAAAAAAGAAAATGGATTGCTGTTCTAATGAACTAATATCCTATAGATTCTTACCCCAGAACATCTTTTGGACTTGTGAATCAGGATCCAAATTGAATTGTTCTTGGTGGTTTCTCTACAATTTTTGACCATTCAGTAAAGTAGTGATGAGATGGTTCATGAGCTTTATTTGTCTGGCTATTGTCAAAGCAATGTGTGTTGCATTTAGAACACACTATAAAAAAGCACTAGTGAAGACACCTTTCCACAGCCTTGTGAAAACTTTGAAAAAAATCTGTTCTGTCTCCTTCACTGAGTTTCATCTTACCTATATTCTTTTGTGATGTATGAGGAGTGAAAGAGTTTTATGTTTCCTTACTGTTACATATCTTGTAAATTATCTAAATTGCTAATTGCCATTGTAATCTAAGGAAATAAAAGGTAGAGACAAAGACATCAACAGGTAATAGTTCGTGTTCTGTGAATGAGATGGGATTTAATAGCCTTTAACCTTTTACAAGGAGAGAACTTTAACAAGAAGTCTAAGGTTGTTTATGCAGAATGGTGTCATTGATAAATGAAAACTAAAAAAAACCCCAACAAAATATCAATTTGTTCCGGATAAAAACAGATACTTTGAACTCTCAAACTGTTGCTCTAGGCACAGCATATACAGATTGGTTTTACACATCAGATGAATACAATATAGTTGTCTATCTGGAGTTATTAATAATATTCTCTTTATCTGGCTCTATTTATCATTAATGGTAATTTTTGTTTTTGAGATACAATTTTGCATGATCCTTCAGATACCAATGTGGACTTTTCAGTAGAAGAATTAGGTTAATAGACTATAATATTGTCTATCTGTAATAGAATCTGCAGTGTGAAGTTACAGAATCATAAAATTATAGAACAGTTGTGTTGAAAGGGACCTTAAAGATCATCTAATTCCAACTCCCCTGCCATGGGCAGGGACACCTTCCAGTAGACCAGATCGCTCCAGGGATGGGGCATTCAAATCTTCCCCAGGAAACCTGTTGCAGTGCCTCATCACCCTCACAGTGAAGAAATTTTCCTTTCCCTGCTGTCTCAGATGATGGCTGTAGGGAATAAGGCACAGTGGGGAAACCAGCAGGTCCACACTATCCTCCAATCATCTCATTTTGCTTTTAATTGCCCAGAATGGCTCAATACAGAGGCCACTGCTCTATTTAACAGTCATTCAATTATATCTACTCATATTTTAATTTCTTCCACACTAACAATAAGATCAAGCAACTATACAACTAATTGTTCATACCTTTAATTCACAGTTATATAATTACCTATAAAATGAAAAGACAGATCTCACATTTATGTCTATGCCATAAGTGTATGTAGGATTATTTATTTAAATTACTTCATATACAGTAGTTTCTGTACATTTACATACCATGTTCAGAGAAAGTGCCAGTGGATATTACAAAATCCGTATTTTTGTTTCAATTTGTTTAAGAACTTCTATTTCACAGTTCACTTAGTAGATTTAGTTAATAAACTGTTGGGAACAAGACAGAATTTCTCTGTGATATTTTTAGCTTATTAAGATGCTATCTTTTGTGGGTAGAAGGAAGGTTAAATTTAAAAAATAGGTAAAAGAAATAGCTTGCTAAATTTGGTTAGTAAGTTTCATTTTTTTTTTTTCTGTCTCCTGAAACTAGAAAAAAAATTAAACCCACAGAAATACTGGGACTTGAAAATGCAGTGTTCCCACACAAATGCAGCAATGCAAGTTTTGTAAAGAACAAAATAAACATACATGTTTATATATGTATTTATGCATCTACTATGTTATACAATATGAAAACCACATACATTTATCAGCATGAGTAATTTATTTCTATTTCTTGATTCTATCTTGATCACACAGGATACAAAGACAAACCTTAGTCTTATTCAAAAACTGCTTTTCTCTTTTTCTGATACACATTTGTTAGATAATTAAAATTGCTATTTTATGTCAGAAAGTGTGCATTGGCTCACAATATTTGAAATTATATTTTCTAATTAATCCTTTACACAATATTTTATTTTAATTAAGCAAGATTTTCCATTTAATAGTCTATAACAATACAGTAACCTAACTTTCTAAGTGGGTAGAACTGATGTAAGACTGCAAGTTATTTGTCTGTTTAGCAAATTTCATTTATCAGAATTAGATTTCAATAGTCATTAAGGAAGTAAATTTCAGCTTCTCTGGTATTTGATATTGTGTAAAGTTATTTCATATTTGAAAGGTGAAAGAAGACTGCCTTTCAAATTAAGCAGAATTCAAGAATTTTGTGTATCTCTTAGGACTTTTAAGATGTAGACTAACTTTCCATGACTTTGATGCATGTCACAGGATTTTTCTAACTAACGAAGCAAGGTCACTTGAAGAAATTCTAGTAAATTAGACAGATGTAAGGGACTTTTACTGGCTTTGAAACTCTGCTATTCATATTTTAAAGTTGTTAGAATGATCCCTGAAATGCTTTTTCTCTGTGACATGTTGCAGTTCCTGGGCACAGCCTGGAAACAAACATAGGTCAGAGAAAAATCTCTGAATGGCAAACACCTGTTCTGGAGAGTGACAAAGCTGAAAGTATCAATGTGAGATGTTTCCCTAGCTTGCCTCAATATGAGAAAATGATCCCATGTTTTTCTTGGTAGTATGGGTAAAAATTCACCTCTGTGTCTTTTGAATACCAGTGAACAACCTATTTTTCAGGCTGTCAAAAATGTTTCATTTAACTAAATTTTGGATTGTCTACTCAAAGGAAAAGGAAAAGGATTCCTAAGATTTAACCAATTAACATTTAACCTCATAAACCAGTTGAATTATTATGAATGCAAAATATGTTTCCCCCAAGTTTCATGAGCCAAACTGATATAAATTCCACTGGATTTGTAGAAGACTGTATACAGAGTCCCTCAATATTTGTAAAAGTTTCCTGATCTGGATGTCTTTGTAATTAATTTCTCAGTCTGGAAGTTATTTGGGTTAATAATTTTTTTCTCCCTTTCCTCTTTATTTATTTTTCTTTATCCCAAATAAGAAGGTGTTTATGTGTATTTCCAACAGGCCACAGTTTTCTAGCTTCTTATTTTAAGACATTAATTGAAATTTTAATTTGAGGTTTATGGCAGGTATTTAATGACTGTTTATCCTTAGCTGAGCTATTAACAAGCTGCAAAGTCATTGTGAGACTTGTGCTCTTCATCACTAGGAAAAGTTCAAGGATTTTGTCACATACAAACTTCACAGCTCACATTCACAAGACCTGTAAATCATATTTCTAACAGTTGCATGAGTCTGTTAACGATGTATCTCAGAAAGGACCAGAGATAATGGTAATCATTATATGGACACAATAATGATTTAAGATGTTTAACCTGGTTTTAGTGATACAATTAAAAGTTATTACTTTGTTTAACTAAACCTCTCTAATAGTAGAAGAGAGTTTTGGGGTTTTTTTACATGGTTTCTAGATACCTAGTTGAAATTGAATTACTAATAAACAGTTTCTACATTTATATCTGCTTATGTACCATCCTTGTAACATGAATCAAGCTATATGTTAAATTATATTTCTTCTTTCCAATTTCTTCATAAACAAATGGTTTTTAATAACAGCAATTATAGAATATTTCTTTCCTCTTCTCTCCTGAAAGAAAATCAAAGCCATTTACAAAGAATAAAATTTTGTTTTCTCTCTTTAATCTCCAATGGGAAAATTTGTTGATGATTAAATAAAATGTGATATATTGTCAGGAATAGGAAACAGATTGACACTACTTGTCCAATCAAGTAAAACTTGCTGTTGCTGGAATTAGACATTGCACATTTGGATCACAGCTAAATATGTTATATCTATCACTACCTTCCCCTTTTATATGAGGTTAGAGTACCTTAAACATAAGACATGCAATTTTTAGTTCTTTCCTTTACCTGTGAAGAATGTAATCAGTTAGTAGCAGAATTCTCTTAACAGTATATGCCTAATCACCTGCTTTTAGTGAAGCTCATGCATTTTTTCCTTCTTACATTAAATAATTAAACACTGATTGGCCCACAGAAGAAGATGAAAAGTGAATGTGGTTCTCTAGACTTCTTTTTTAGACTATATGCTGGCTGTCCTTTAGTCACTTTGAAAATTAAAAAATAACACAAAAGGTCAAATAGTTGGAAGACTCTGTTCTGAAGGGACAGAACCCTTTCTGACTTTGGTCCAGTGACTTCTTAGCATCAGACACATAAAGAACAGAAAGCCAAATCCTGGCTCTCTGCTCATAGCCGAGATGCCTGAAAATAAACTGCAGAGTCAAAGTTCTGCTTGCGTATTTGTCTTCATTTCTTCTATTCCTTTCAATATACTGCCAGTTTTGAGAAAATGATGACCTTGTTTAAGTACAGCAGTACTTGGAACACTGGTAAGAAATATGTGGTTCTGAATTTTCTTAGTTCAAGGAAAATCTGAATTCTTCTTGATGCAGCTTTCTAATAGTTGGTTTATCAAATAAACAGCAACAGAGTAGTCACCAAAGCCCTGACCGGGTTCTCTAAGTGAGACAAAACCAACTTTATGCAAGAGATAAATATCTAAGCACAAATCTTTGAAAAACAGTTTGTAGTTTGATATTTCAATTCTGCCTGTATTTACACTCTGTGTAACTGTCTAATTTCTTTTATGTATCTAGGCCCAAATTTTCAAAAATGCAATACTGATTACAGCACATATACCTGCATTTCCTTGCTAAGTTTTCTTTCACATACTCTTAAATTATCTAATTGGGACATTTTAGAAATTTAAAAAAAATATTTAGTGTGCTTATGTCTTACAGTGAATTACGCTCCTGACAGTATTTTTCATAAATTGTATTTATTAAAAAAATTTATTAAATGATATGCTCAATACATTTTACAGTGTCACTGACATTGTTTTGCATTTAAAATTCAGGTAAGTTATATCAGTTACTGCAAACATCATCAAATGGTTGAACAGCTGATACTAACTTTTTGTACATGAACTGATCATCAATTAGACAGATTCTTCACTCATGGGAAAGAGGGCTAGTTAATTTGTATGAGTAATTATTCTATCTTTGGGCTGGGAGAGTTAATCTCTTCAGTAATCTTTCAAATGTTGTTATACTGTAATACAAAACAAAATTTAGCAATTAGTATATTGTGTGAGGCAAAAGGTCCATATCATTATATATTTCTGTATAAGAAGAAACACAGTCTCTCTGAATTAATCAAATGAGCTAACAAATTACTGTAGATAATTACAGGCATCTAGAGATGTGAGACTACTAGCAATCAGACACTTGTAATGCTAAGAGAATAATTACATCTTGTGGTTTGCTTTGGAAAGGATTAAAAGATGGTCTACCAAACTGTAGTATTTTGAACTGCTTTAGTGCTCATTAATGATCATCTGGGACACAACGGAAATGAAATGTTTTACTAGTCTTTCTGAAAGACTACAAAGTATTTTCTAACAAGGCATCACTTAATGAATATGACAAAGAAATTAAAAATATATTAAAATAGAAAGAAATGAGCTTCGGCTTTTATCTTAAAGTTTTTATAAAGAGGGTTTGTAATAAAAAATGGTGAACCAAAACTGAAATAGATCGAGGCTAAATTGCAGAAATTGTAAATTTCAGATTTGATAATAGTGCTAGAAGGATAAACAGTGCTATCTGTTTAACCAAATGTTCTAGATTGATCAAGATATTTTGATCAGATGGGTCTGGTGCTGATAATTAATTCTGTTTATTCTAATTAATTTTTAGCTCCAAGTTAGCTATATCTGGCTCAATCGTGGGTCTTGCCTACCGCAGTCACAACTTCCTCACCCATCTGTTGAAGAATCCCTCCCTCCTCCATCATTCATATTTTAAAGGTCTCTTTACCAGGTTGGCCAGACTGCTGTCAAAAATACTTTTTGCGTGCTTAGTCAGATGGATCCCATCCCTTCAAAACAGATGTTGACCTTCAAAGAGGGTCCTGTGGTCATTGAAACTGAAATTCTGCTGTCAATACCAGCTGTGTGACTAGTTGTTGGCATGTAGGATTCAAGATCCTCTTCAGGCCCCTCCTTCTCACCAGCAGGACAGAGAAGAACAACACCTGCAGCCCCACTGTTCCCAGACCCATGTAATCAAACTTGGTACTTGCCAGGTCACCTCTGGCATTAGTGCCTAAGTGAAACAGCAGTAAAGGGTAACAGAGAGCCGTAATCTCCCCATAATCTCCTGTATGTGATACCCTGAGAAGCAGCAAACCTCCCTGTATGACAAGTGTTGCATTGAGAACATTTTGCAGAAAATAAAACCTCTTGCTTTCCAGCTGGCCCTCGGAGATCAGAGGGGCTGGGTGTGGCTCGGTGGGGCTGGGTTGATTAGAACCAATTCAACACTATAAATCTGGTCATGTCCATGATCCCAGATGCACAAATAGTGTCGCTTATGCTGTAAGTCTGGTCTCATTTGCAATCACAGATTCACAAATAGTGTCATTTACCAATGTGACACTATAAGTCTGGTTGAGTTCAATAACAATTTTCATGAGCAGATTCACCAATAGTGTGGTTAACCCTTCCAGTGCGGTTTATTGGAGCAACAGATTAGACTTTCTTTTAGATTGATGGTCATAAATCTGCTAGATCTGCAAAATATAATTGTATAACACTATGTACAAGTGTTCCTGGGTATACTCCAATGCAGTGAGATGTGCAAATCTTACCAAAGTGTTGTCCCTGCTTTGGTGAGGACAAAGGAGCAAGCCCATTGACTTGTCTGTAAGGTGGTCATGTTGTCCTCCTCTGCCACAGGGGATTTCAAATGCCAATTTATAGTTTTGAGAGAAGTCCCTTTAAGTGAGAAACATTGAAAGTTACAAAACTAAGAGATTGCTAAGGCCGTGGGTCTTGCACAATGGTGGAGCAGAGTTGTGACTCCTTAACATCACTCCCTCTTTCACCTGGCCAACTGAAGTGATAGGGGTCATCCATCCTCCACCTGAAAATCTGTCACTCCCTCAGCCATCATGTCCATGGAAATCCCATCACTACATATCTTGTGATTGCAGGCCTTATTCCTAGAGTCAGGTTACCTCTGCATTAGACAGTTTACTACCACCTATCACTCAACTCTCTCTGGTGCTGAGTGGCTCTGGCTGCTCTGGCAGATTTGCTTCATTGTATGGCACTCTTAGCTCATCAGCTATGACAGCAGTGAACCTATTCTGTAACTGACTTCTCAAGTCAGATGGGGTAGGATTCTTCCTCCTGGAATTCAAATAAAGCCTGGATGAACATGTCTTTCTCTGATAAGAAAAACAGAAAAAAACCCCCTGATTTTGAACTGTGTGTGGAGTCTGTGAGAATCTATGAGGGAAAAGATATCTGAGGACAGAGGTTCTTCAATGTAGGAAACACATGCCATATATACTTGCGAACTTATACTTGTATGCATTTTAATTTTGCCAGTAAGGAACTAGAATTATGACATTCATTCTTTGTATGTGTTTGGAGGACTGTAAACCTATGTTTGTTGTTTCTGAAGTGAACGTGGTGATCTGTATTACATTGATTTTAGATAGTTTTATATAATTAAGTATTTTTACTGAATTAATATCAAAAGGAAATCAGCTGACTTTGTTTAGAATGTCAGTGGTATTTATAGGCATTCAATCATTTGTAGGTCAGGTAAAATGTATATTCTATATCCTAACAATCTTAGATGGCTTTTAGGATATTGAATATACAGAGCTTGGTTTAGATCTTATATCTTAAAAATATTTATTTGGCTTTGAGTAGTGAATGGGAAAATGTGCCACCCTACACTTTGGGCAAGGATTTTTTTTTTCTTTGTCTTCTCATTTATTAGGCAGTTTTCTAAACAGCATATATAATTATGTTCTCCATGTAAACTGTGCAGCAATTCAGCTAACTCAGAGTAAAGAATTCTACTAGGTAGTAGTGCATGTGAAAGTCAAACATTAAAATGTTTAATTGCTACATACATTCATCTACTTTGGGGCATTGCTAGAATATCCTCTGTCAGCTAATCCACAGTTATATATTAAGTTAATCAATGATTTAGACATTCCTTTGTTTAAAACCTCTGAATGGCTCAAGGCAGGAGGTATTCTTATACATGTCTGATATTAGAAGGAATTAACTGTAATATTGTATTTGTGACTATTCTCATTAAAAATAAATTTTATTTTAGGAGATTATTTTATAATATAGTTCCCTGAAAAGAAACTGCTTTATTACATGGATGGAGAGAAAACTGTCTCAAAACGTGCTAGTGACAGACCAGTGACCTTTTCAGAGTGCAGAAATTCAGACATCCAGATTTACTTTCATCCCCAACTTAATGCTTTAATCAACAGCCCTTAGTGTGGGACAATTCTGAAAGGGAAGAAGAGAAACAAATATGAACAGGAGGCTGATTTTCATCCCTCCTGTTTAATCTGTCATTACATAGTTATGAATATAAGATTTATGGGGAAAGAATGAGAGGGAGACAAAAAGTGAGAAACGAAAAAATATAAGGAAGTATGATTCTGCAAGCTAGTGGCTAGAACTTTTCAGTATGATGGAGAATGGAGTTATTCTCTTTGCTGCTAAGATTCTTTCTGAATTTTATTCAATTACTTCAATTAAAAAATCATATTAGGAAAAGATTTTTGCACTAATTTCTGAGTAAGATGACTGAATTTTGGAATAATAAAAAGTAGCTCCATTTAGTTTTTTCTACATCATGTGTATAGCTTCTCACGTATTCTCACATTGATTCAAGACACTTCCTTCTGTGAGCGATTTGCAGACTTGTTTCTAAATCAACGTATTTTCAATCAACATATTTTGCATCAACATGTTTTCCTGAATACATTTACTTGTCTGAAGTGGTTCTCTGAGATGCCATCTTTTTATCATTTTGTCTAAGCATAGGGCTCTGAAAAATTTTTATGCCAAACAGAAGCAGGATCCTACCTCTAACAAGGATGGATCAAAGATGATCACTGATCATATGCTACTAAAGAACCAGTGTGTACATTTCTGTGGACTGGATTCAGGATTTAAACTGTGTCTAATGTCCCAGGTGATAGACAGTCCTACATTTCGAGCTTGGGATGAAGTTGCTAGCTTTAGGCCCCTGGCAAAATCTGCAGAATGACCGTTTTCTAGAAAGCAATTACTGAGACATCATATGTAGAACAAATTTCTCCATTAGAAGAATGACTCTTTGTTAATAGGCCAACTTTGCTACTGAGTTGGTCTTTACTCAATAAAGTGATTGCAAAGAGAGGCTCTACTTAAAGTGAAAATTAGTGGCTTACCTTGTGCTAGGTAGTAAAATAGGTTGTTCTATAGTCAGCTATGTTTCTCTTTCACTCTATTAAACAGAAAATTTATCCTCATTGGGGAAATACCTATATGTTAATAAAAGAATTGAAACTAAAATGATGATTAGAAAATAAAACATACTTGTCTTCAGGGATGTCATCTATTTTCCATAAGAATGAGTAAGAAAAGTGCTTGAATAATAGGGGAGTGGAAGGGAGTCACACTACATATGCCATACTAATTTCAGAGGCTAATTTGCAGTTAGTGAAAGACAGATATGTTCACAAAAGCTGCTAGTGAACCATTTAATCCATATATTGTTTACTTTACTTTTCATACAATCAATTTAAAACTACTTGAAGAATTTGAAATTCATATTAATTTTTTTCAACTATTACTTCTTTTTTTTGGCATTAGACTACTGAAAAATGGTGAAAAAGATGAATAGTCTGTTGGAATGCAATGTAACATCAAGGTGCACAGGCCACTGCTGTGCTTAAATCTGTTGTCTAGACCAAATGTTTAGTTGGTGGAAGTCAAGTTATATACAGATGTGCCACCTTGGATTAAACTGTAACAAATGGCTGCTGCCATTAACTACCACCTATCTGCTGAAATGTGTTAACTAATTACCTGAGGGTTTTTCAGTCCATTTTATTTAAAGTCAAAACCTTCAGTGAGGACCCAACTTAGATATTTCTATACAAATGGATGTAGTATGGCATACAAGTTAGAGCTATATGCTCACCTGTAGGGCTATGACCTTATTGGCATCATAGAGATGTAGTGGGATACCTCTTCAGGAACAATGCATTCCAACAAAGAGGAAGTCATGCAAAAATGACAGAAGGCCTGAATGGATGGACACTGTCCTGCATGAAATCCTTGTCTCTAAATTGAGGAGACATGGATTTGACAGGTGAACCTCAGTGGATAAGAAATTGGCTGGATGGCTGCACTCAAAAGAGTTACAGTCAATGGCTTGATGTTCAAGTGGAGACTAGAGGTGAGTGGCATTCCTCAGGTGTCACTATTGGGTCTGACACTGTTTAACATCCTTGGTGGAAACACGAAGAGTAGGATTGTGTGCAGTCTCAGGAAGTTTGCTGATGAGATGAAGCTGTGTGATGCAGTTGACACATTGGAGGGAAGGGATGACATCCAGAGGGACCCTGACAGGCTTGACAAGTGGGTTATTGAGATCCTAAGTTCAACAAGGCCAAGGATGAAGTCCTGCACTTGGGTCAGGGCAATCGTAATGCAGTCTGGGCAGAGAATGAAAAAGGTGTGACCAGCAGGCCAAGAAAGGTGATTTCCCCCTCTAGTCTGCTCTTGTGAGACACCACCTGGAGTACTGCATCCAGCTCTGGGGACCTCCAAAATAAGAAGGATGTGGATCTGCTGTAGCAAGTGCAGAGCAGGGCCATGAAGATGATCAGAGGCACCTCTGCTATGAAGAGAGAGTTGTGGCTGTTCAGCCTGGAGAAGAGAAGGCTCTGGGGACACCTTAAAGCAGCCTTCCAGTACCTAAATGGGCCCTCCAAGAAAGCTGGAGAAGGACTTTTGACAAGGGAAGGTAGAAAGAGGAAGGGAAGACAAGGGAAGGATAGAAGAAGAGAAAATGGCCTTAAACTGAAAGAGGATAGACTTAGATTAGGTATTAGGAAGAAATTCTTTACTGTGAGGGTGGTGAAGCACTGGAACAAGTTGCCAAGAGAAGTTGTGTGCCCCATTCCTGGAAGGCTAGACCAAATGGAGCAACATGATCTAGTGGGAGGTGTCCTTGCCCATGGCAGGGGTATTAGAACTAGATGATCTTTAAGGTCTCTTCCAGTTGAAACCATTGCATGATTCCAAGATTCTGTGATCTACCAGAAAATACAATCTGAGCATTTTTCAAAATAAATTCTTAAACATTTAAGTAGACTAAATATGAATGAAATTAAGAACAAATATCCTGAGTATGCAATTTTGACTAGTCTTAGAAGTTCAGATGTTCTTACCCTGTTTTCTGTTTCCAGAGATATCTATGAATTTGAGGATTCTACATATAAGCAAAGAAATTATGACAGAACAGCTCATGTACATTAAACAATTCAAACTTGATCAATAGGCCCCATTTAACTCCATTACTGAGAGAGTGGATGGAAATAATAAATAAAATAAGATACAATACTATAAACCTTATCAATATTGCAAAATCCACTTATTCCCAGAAGAGTTAGTGAAAAGATTGTGATACCTTCATTTTGATTTTGGCAAATAGTAAAGATGTAAGATGGACAAAGATAGTATACCTTTATTGAAGTATAACAAACTGATTTAAGTTATATATATGTGTGTATATATATATATATATAAAGATTCTGTTTAAATTACATAAAAAAAGTTCTGGTTCTAGGATACTCATTTTAAGAGAGGTAAAAATGGGTTTGTGAATGTGGATAATTTATGAAATTTCTCTTGAACCAAATTACAAATATACTTGGAGCTTCTTAAAAGACAAGAATATAACAATAAAGATTAAATTTCAGCTGGAGAATTTGTGTATTTTATAGATGCATCAAAAAGCAGAGAATAAGGAAAGAAAAATCAGACAGTGAGTGACTGAGTTGGTGTGGAATTAAAGATGACCTAGTTTTGGCCTCAGCAAAGTATATTCTATACTTCAAGTTTCAAACAATGATTTGAATGTGAATTCTGAGGATCAGATGGTTATGTTAGACCAAAATGCAGGAAACAATTTTAGTAGTTATTAGCCTTAGAACATCTGAATGTATGAATATCTATAGTAGGTGTGAGAGATGTCCATCTCCTCTTAGTGCCATTTCAGCACTGACTGTATATTTATCTAGGGCAGAAGAAGAACAAAACCAACATGTGATGCTTCATCCTAATGCTTTTCAATTCTCTAACTCTTCTCAGCTCTGAGCTTTCTAATCCAAAGAGTCCGGTTTGTAGCCTTCAGTGAATCTCTTCCATGTGGTCAGGTCTTGACACTTTCAGACTTAGTAAGTTTTTGATCTTTGATGTATCCCATGGCAAGTTTAACTTCTTGCATGAAGAATTAATTTTTTTGTAAAATCTGACACCTTACTGATACATTCTAAACACTTTTTTTTAAAGACAGTAAGTTCCATCCATGCTGTTTTATCTACCATTTTCTGATTGTTGAATTTTCATGCTGTCCAGAAAATTAATTACTTAGTTGTTCCTTATACTGTAAGTCACTGAATATAATTTTTGTCATTCCTAGTAAAGGGTCACAAGATTTTTGATGAAGTGGCAGAGCTGTTTGCCAGGGTTCAGTTGGCCTCAGCTCATTTTGGTTTTCTTTACCATAATTGGCAATAAATTTAATAAAATGAAATTTCCTGAGCTGAGAGTGTTTGGCTTATGACAGCCAGGTAGTGACCAGAGTTGGCACAGAACCTGGGTCACCAAGCAAATCCACAGTGTTGAAGCAAGATCAAGGACAAATCAGGATGATGACATGAGTCAGGATCAGCTCTGATGACAGCGACCAGGGCAGAAACAGGCTGATGTCCTCAGAGGTTCATGGTAGTGGGAAAGGCTGAGACATTATTGGGACTTCATCAAGCATATTGGTCAGGATCAGGCCCGATGAGGGGAACTACAGTCAGACACAGCCTTGGGATGGCTGGGCACGTCTGGGAAGTGGAGGAAAGACCAACGGCAGGCTGGGACATCAATATGCATCTTGGACCGATCTCAGGGGGCAGAGTGGTGGTGGAGCTGTCAGTTTTATCAATCCTTTGCCAGTTGAGGGTAAATTAGCTGGGGACCAGTGAGGAGAGGACTATGATTGGAAAATACAGAAAATAATCCCTAAATGGATGTTGACACTGAAGAAGGGACCTCCCCTTCAGGATGTCAATGGTTCCCTGTTCTTCTCTGTGGAAGACTCATGGCATTGACCTTGGGACCAAGATGGACTTTACAGGGATGAGCACGCTACCAGAGGAAAGATATTTTTAAGTTTTCTTGTACATTAATGAAAGGTACTATTATTAATGAGGCTTTCTGTATTCATTTAGACTATAATTACTGGTATTATTATTGCTTCCTTTATCCTGATTAGATTGCTCAGTTTTTATAAACAAAAATTCTTGGCTATATATATATGTGTTTAAAATATTTATGATGCAGTTCCTTTTGCTCATACTAAGATTTTGATCTTAGGGATGTTTTTTCTATACTTTTGATCTACTTGTTTCCATTCTCTTTTTCATTGTCATTTTATTCTTATGCAGGAGAGTGAAACAGAATTTTACCTAGTATTGAAAATGCAGGATAATACTGGTTCTGTACAGTGGAAAAAGTATGACATTTTCTATTCATTTTTTTACTAACTCCTAATATCCTGATTTTGCTTTAGTGACCACTACTGAATATCAAGCTAATGATTTTTATGATACCTGCCTTTGTAACCCCAAACTATGCTTCTGAGGTGTTGATTGTCAGCTCAGAGCTGATCATTTTTTATGAGAAGTTAGACTGGTTTATTAAATTTTTTATTAGAATTGTAAAGACAATTATTATTGCCTTTAATCTTATCTTTATTCATATTGAAGTTCATCTGCCATTTTTAGTACCTAGTTTCTGTAAGATCCTTCTGCAATTACTCACTTTATCCTTACTACCTGGAATAAAATCCTGACACTAGCAAACTTTGTCACTTTGCTTCTTGCCCATTTCCTAAGCTCTATATCAATATTTTCACAGGTTGTGTCAGTGTTACTCATCACCAATCACCTAGTGTAGGTCACCAGTAGTTGACCTCTTTCCTGTGAGAACTGGCTTTTCCTACCCTCATTTCCCATCTTTCTCTAAATAATTTAACATTGCAAAGCTCTTTTATGCCATTGCTGATCAGTTTCTTTAAAAGCATTTGGCAAGAACCTTTTCAAAGCCTTTGGAAACCCAAGAAGACTTTATCGATTAGATTACCTTTATCTTATAGGATTTTTGAGAAAGGACTTTGATTTTCATTGATGTTCGCAAAAAGCCATGAGATACTCATGAAATTTTCTGATGATAGAAAATTAGAAGTTAATAACAATACAGGAGTTCAGAATATCTGATAGAATTAGATGACATTAAAAATGGGTTGAAATATAGGTGATCATTCAGTTATGTATTAATAAAAATAATTTCTGCTATAAACTGGGATTTTTCTACTCACAAAGATCCAAAGTGGGGGAAATGAACATTCTAAGCAATTACAGAATTTCAAGGGGAGAAGGGGAAGAGGTGAGGCTCTATCAGAAAATTATTTCTGTTACAGAAAATGAAGTACCAATGACATTTTACAAGACTTTGATAAAATCCTGTATAGAATCTTTTGCATAGTTCTGGACATCTTTTTTGAAGATGTGGTCTATATCTATTAGGATGACCAGAAGATGGACAGTTTATTTTATTGAAGACAACTTAATGAGTGTAGAATGTTTGGTAAAGTGAAGTCTGAGCAAGGATATGCTTGCCTTCTAGAAATAAAACAGAGAAAAGGATGACTTCAGGTAAAATACAATGTTTGTACAAGAACAAACATGTATAAGCTTTCTGTGACCAAATTTAGCTTATGAGTTACAGGAATACTTCTAAGCATGAGAGAAATTAATATTGAAAATACTATGAATGGGATTATTTCATTAAGCCTTTTGGGATAGCAGGGTACATAGTCTATTACAAGAAAATGTCTGCAGCTGAAAGATATGTGACCTTTGCATGAAGTAGAACTATATTTGCCTGCTTCTTCCTCCCTTTTTTTATTTTTTTTTTTCTTTCTCATAAAGGTTTACATATATTTGTTAAGGGCATACTTTTTGTTCAGTGAAGCATAACAATAAGGAAACTGGGGTAAGCCATATTGTGATTTAACTTTGGAGTTTGTTTTGTAATTCTGAAATCACAGTTTACTGAGATGTCCTAAGGTGACAGAAAAGAAGGAGGAAGGAGCTCAACAGCCCACTGACATGTGAAGTTAAGTATCTAGCAGTAGAGAATGCTCTCTGTGATGTGTTAATTAATTCTCAATAACAAGATGATCAGAGTTTGAATTGGGCTATGGAAAACACTCAAGGAAACTGAAAACCTACAGAAATAAGAAAAACAAATGTATCCATAATCAGGTGGAGAGAATAAAACCCACCAGGAATCACATAAATAAAGTTTATTTGAAATGAGGAAGTCAGAATATTGATGATCAGAAACAAGTATTTTCTTTGAGTTGCTCATTTGAGTATAGTTATACTGTACTTGCAGAGGAATTTCGACTTTGAGATAGGTTCTAGTAGTTACCAGTTAAAATATAAAGTTATATATATGTGTGTATAGGACACCATAATGTTAAAATCTTGAACTTTTCCCAAACAATACTTCAGCCTTTGCATGGAGTTTACTGTATTTGCTTGTTTATTTTTTTTTAATAAGTTGCTGAGGTTACCGCTTAGAAGTCATTCTCAAACCTGAGATTTTGTGTGGACAAAGAGGCTAAGTGGGATTTAATACAAAGTGGCATTTTGCCACTTACAAAACATACAGAGGACAAAAGGAAGATAGTCACATGAAGAAGTAACAGAGAAAGAGCATTTGGTCTTATACCCTCTGCCATAAGTGTAAAAAAAAAGTGAACTGAAGAATAACTTTTCCCCTTGCTGCTCTTCACATCATCTCTTTATTGTGAACTTTGATTTTCAACATTTTTCCAATAAGATTGAGTTATAAGAGTTTTCCAGAACTTTGTGGTCAACAGTAGAAACCTGAATAAAACCCTCAGTTTTTCTATCTTCTTCTTCTGCAAGCTTGAAGGCTGTTAGCCATGCTCTGCATGTCAATGAGAGCAGTGGCAAAAGGAGCATCATGCAGAACAGGAATGTAATGATGTAGTCTGACTTCCACTCTTCAACACGCTGTGCTGCCACCCTTTGCCATTTTAATATATGTCCCTCTTTTTTTTTGTTTTAGAATTTTTGCATTTTTAATTAAAAAAATCTCATTTCCATTTTTCCACTAACTTTTTAATTTCAAGGTTGTGTTGCATGCAGATGTCCAACAGATGTATAATGTTCCTAAAATCCTTTCAAATTATTGAAACACCACTTGAGAAAATATTTTCAAACAGAATGATGAGTGCTAAAGCTATAAAGATACTGTATCATTTAATAAAATTTAAAAGAGAGCAATTTGAGAGACAAGTATCTGTGAGGTCTGCCTTTTCTTAGCTGATGTGTAATGGAAAGATTTTTTGTTAATCTAGAAAAGGAGGGGAGAGGTGAATGCTCTTAGCTATAAGAGGGAAGGAAAAGTGTTGCCTGAGATCCAATTAGGGGTGAATTCTTTTTACATTACTCTTATTAATACTAATGTTATGGTACTGCCATATAATAAAGGCCACCTAGGTAAGAGGTATACAGCACAAACACTGGGAAAAATTCATCCAGATTAGAGCCTATAAATAAGATACAATAAAAAACCATGTCCATAAATCTTCTTTAGGTTGGCAAAGACCTAAGTATTCTCACTAATTCTCATGTAGTCAAGAGATAATATGTGAACATTGAGCATATATGCAGTCTGATTCAGAGGGTGTGAGGAGGAAAATTTTTGTATGAAGATTGTTACAACTTAATGAACCTTGTGAGTTTGATGGGCTGTAGCTGAAAAAGGGTGTATTTGAATGTGAAAAGATGGGAAATAAAGCATGAGGTTTTGAAATTTTCTAAGCTGTCTCAGCAAAAGGCAATGATGTGCCATCAAATGCATGTTTCTTCAGGTAAATGGAGAAGGCAGTTATGTCTGTCTAAGCAGAAAAAAAATCTTAACTTTCTCCAGTCTTATATTTTAGTGGAGTATTTTGAGAGATAAAGACTGAGGTGGCCCCTTTCTAAATAGTCAAGTTCTGTCATTGCTTTATGACTACTATTTTGTTCTATAGAAAAAGTTTCTTTGACTCCTTTCTTGTCCATATTGTTGTCAGACAAACTAATTTTTTAAAGGAAATTGGCCTGTTCCATGTTCCTCTTGTCTACCTCTTTAGAAAATAATAATAGAAAAAAGAAATGATGTTTTATGTAGGAATTGAAATACAAGAACTTCAATCTGAATCCTTTATAATACTTCTATCAAAAGGACCATTCATTCAAAGAAGATAGGCTGGGGATCAAAGCCTGCTTTTATTGCAACTGTGCCTAAATGAACAGTTTCAAACTTCTGCCAGGTCTTACTTGCTATGCTGCCCCAAAGACTATTGAGGAGACCAGCAATGTGTTTAGGTAATTTGGGCTCCTAGACAAAAAAAATAAAAAAGTGATCATTTTACTATTTGTGTTGTGCCTATTCCCTCTCAATACTGCTTGTTTTCACTTGTAGAATAGAATGTTCTCTTCTATGCCCAGGGGAGTGTAGAAAAATCAGTTGACAATCTTTTCCTGATCCCTGGAGCTCATCGAAGACAGGAGGAGTAATCTGCAAATCCTGTTCCCACCAAAATTCATTTAAGTGAAAAATACTCAATACCTTGTGGAATCATGACTTTTGTATAATGCATTGTCAACAGCAGCTTGAATGGGACTGTAGCACATTCTCACATGTAATTTGTATCTCTTCTTCTCACTTTTTCTGGATAATCCGCATTACACAGAGGAAAAATATTGTTTCTTTGAGAGGCAGGGGGTTGCTGTTCCTGCTGAGTTTACAACTAATAGGTGTTGCTAGATATCGCCTTAGAGCATGATAGTGCTGATTAGAAGTATCTTACCTTTGAGAAGAGAAAGAACGAACTACCACATTTCACTGACTTTCAAGCACAGCAGGAACATAAACCCAGAAGCTATGGTTTCTTTCATATTTACCTCTGTCTTTGTCCTCATTTAATAACACTTTCATTCCACATAAAGAATACTCTTAGGATTTCTGAGTTATAACCATAAAGACTGCAGAAAATGCTAGGAAAAGTTTATAAAAAAAATTGGATGTGGAAACAAAGAAATGAATCATGAACAGTTTCAGCAATTGAAAATAAAATGTAAATGAAATATAATGAGCAATGATATAAGTTTAGAAAGACAGAAGGAAGTGGCATTCAGATAAAACTGGTGACTTTAAATTACTACAAGGAAAAAGTACTTATGAAAGAGACAGTTATGCCTTCTCCACTCCCCATGGTTTTGCCTGTAGACCTCTTCTGTCAACAGTCTTGTCCTTGTGTCTGTGCAGTAAGATGGATAAGGGAACTGATATAACTAAAAATTAATCTGTCATGTTGGTGTAAAATCAGAATGCAAACACTAGCTCATGGAAGTCTATTAAAGACCATTTGGGAAACTGTTTCTGTTCAACAATGATAGACCTCAGTCACTGACCTTCAATCAGCAGGGAAAGAAGTAGCTCAAAATTAACAGTAGAAATTGATCATAGCTCAGAAAAGGAAAAAATAAACATGATGAAAGGTTTTGACAATCAAACCTGGAAAGAATGGTTAAATCAGAGCTGATTTTGCTCCACCTGAGGAAAAGAACATTAGGGACAGATTTAATGACTATCTGCACAAATGTAAAGGGACAAAATGAAGATGAAGGGATCTATTATTTTCAATAACCAACAAGTACAGAATGAGCAGTAATGATTCTTAAGCAGAAGGAACAAAAATTATTAACAACATTTTATAACCTTTGTTGTGTTCAAAATGCAGGACAAACTAAGTTTTACAATATTTCTCTGTATGAAGGGAATATTGTCAATGCCTTTTAAAGATGAAGATACTGAAGTAAAAATGTTTGCTGACTTCCCTTAGTTCAATTAAGGACTAATATCTGAAAAGGTTTGTATTTGTTTTCATGATGAATTTATCAGTGCTCAAGAGAATCCCAAAAGGGACTGACCATTCCTGAATGATGAGTCAAACACCTAAGCTCCGTGTATACTGAAAGGAGACAAGCACTTCACAATGAATTCCATAGAAAAGAAAACAACAAGACTACTCTCTAGGAAAAAAAGAAAGCAGCCATCTACAGTTATAGTCCATAGAAAAAATATTAAAAACAAGGACTTCCTTGAATTTCATCTCTCTTAGGGACCCAGTAGCTTTACTGGGGCTGCTCGGAGACACTTTTTCAGGTGGATACAACAGTCTTTCCCTAAACATGAATTCCTTGGAATCTGAGCCTTAAGAACTTAAGTTCTTTCATTTAAATTTATTCTTCAAAGAATATATAATTGCCTATATGATAGAAAAAAAAGACTGTTTGTGGAGATTTACATACAGGAAAAAATAATTTGGAATGTGTGTATGTAGACATATTTTCATATTTGGACTGAAAGTTTGCCTCAAACAAGGTCAAACTTTCCATTGTTTCAAAGGTGCTAGTAGTTAATTTTCATATTTTATATTACTGTCCTAATCAGTCTAAATAATGTCAATAAATCCCTTTTTTAGGACATTTGTGTAGGGTCCACAGAAGTGTGTCAGATTCTTTACAGTCATGCAAGAAGATAAGCTGCTACTCTGAAGCACTTTCAGTTTAAGTAGGCATTTTGCATAAAGAAGACAAAAAAAAAGATAGGACAGAATTTTCCTTTTCCCCTGCTTTTTAATAGATGTCTCTCACTTGTTCACTTTCACTTAGCTACCTTAGAATGATAATACTCCAGGGGTTTTTTCTTCATTTCATAACAAAATAACAATATATTCAACACCATCTCATTTCACATTTCAGGAGCCTAAAAGTCCATTAAAGTAACTTTTATCTTCAGCTGGTTATCATTCTCTCTACATTATTATTTCCCCAACCTATGCCCCTTACCTCACCATGCTTCAATTTAAAGTTACTCTAATTATATCTGTCAGTATGCCTTGTCAGAAACTGTTTTGTCAGACCACCTGATTAGGATTTTTTATAGATTATACCAAAAAGAGGGTCAATTTTTAACCCACCTGATGGAGAAATTGAGATTTTTCTTGCATGTGTATCCCTTGGATGGAGTGCCAGTGCATTAAGTGAGGATTAGAATATTGTGAAATAAAGACTAGGCTAACTTCCCTTATTCTTTAACCTCTGTAAATTCTTTTGATACTTTTCACCATTTCATTTCTATACCAAGAAACTGCTTGAATTGTTTAAGCAACAGCTTAAAGAGAATTGCAGACAACTGCATTTACTCAGTTATCCGTTCTAACTCAATTAAAACATCAAGAAGTATGTAGCTTTTTAAACTCTTAATAAAGAATTGGAAGTTAAGTTTACTAGGAAGAAAAAAAATGTTTTCATTACAGATATACATTTCTGATTTGAGCTGTTTGAAACTTTTTATTTCATGCAGGGTGCTTGGAGGCTTAATGTGGCCACATTCATATACCTGATATTCCCATAGGTATAATTTTGTTCACCACTTAACACTGAATTGTAGGTTCTGTAGGTTTAGTCAGGGTGGTTTGAGTACTAGGCATGAATTCTGGAGAACCTGTTGTGGACAGACTCTTTTTTTATGCCTATAAAAACAGGGTAAGTTGCTGAAATTCTGGCTAGTTAATATCTACAAAGATATGCTCAGAAAATTTTTGTTGTATGGCTTTAATTCCACAGTATGGGAAGTCACAGCTAAAGACCATCTGCTATAGGAGATAACAATATACTGATGCTGTCAAATCTCAGCGGAACAGGATTACTAACCTGTAGAACACTAGAGGAAAGCAGATGTAGTGAATCTGTCTGTGGCATATACAACTGCTTGCCTGCAGGAAAGAATTCAAGTAATTTCTTTCTTTAGAAGCCACAAAAGTTGAGTCCTCTAATGTGAAATCACCAGACAACTTCATCATCATTATGTTGTCTAGCTAGCATGGTCTTTTAATTCAAGAAACCTAAGCCAAGTAGACACTCTTAATGCTTATTAGAAATACCTCTTCTTGAAACCCTGTTCTGCTCTCCTCTTTCCAGTTTTACACTTGTTTATACAGTGTTCATTAATCAGTTCAAATTACTTTCAAGCTGCATTTCCGAGTTTCATTAATATTATCAACAAATCCTTACTTACAGATAGGATGGCTCCTATTCACCCTGGTGAAACAAATCCTTATCTTCTTCATACTGTGATGAAGGTTCGGGCACAGCACTACTACCTGTAATTCACTTAAAACCTTGATAGGGACAGATTTGTAAAGATTGTCTTTTCCATTTTTTTTCCAATTAAGTAGAATTATTAGACTGTAGCAGTTTTGCTTCAGTGTTATAGTAGATTCAGTTTTCAAATTCTTTAAATTAAAAAAGCTGATAACCTTTTGTCACAGTGAAAAATAACTCTTCTTTAAAAAAAAATTTAGACTGGGAAACTTTATATATCTGCTCTATTAAGTGTGAAAATTCCACATGTCCAAACATATCAACTATGAATGTTATTAACAATTTTTTAAGATTCAGTGTTTATTGAGAAGGAAAAAAAATCAACTGAAAGATAAAGGAAAGACTTTGTGAAGAAAAACACTTTCATATTTGTTTTGGAATCAAGTTTTGTGGCTCTAAAAGTTTAGTTGCTTAGTGTCATGGTTGAACCCCAGTTATCAACTAAACAACACACAGCTGCTTGCTCACTCTCTCCTGATGGGCTGAGGAAGACAATTGGAAGGGAAAAGTTGTGGGTTGAGTTAAGGAGTTTAACAGGTAAAGGAAGAGCTGCATGCTCATGCAAAGCCAAATAACTTATTCATTCACACCTTTCCACAGCCAGGNGGGCAGCTGCTGCAAATGGTCCATTGTTCTTGGGAAATGAATAGAGGGGGGTAGAATACATAGCTTTGATCACCCCCACACAGTGATAACTGGTCCCACCTGCTGAACTAGGACACCAGGCCATCTCCAGGAAAACAGAGCTTCATCACCTGTAATGGTGACTTAGGAAGACAAATGCCATCACTCTAAATGTCTCCCCCTTCCTTCTTCCCCCAGTTCTATATCCTGAGCATGATGCCATATGGTATGGGATATCTCCCTGGTCAGCTGAGGTAAACTCCCTGCTGGTGGGGTGGAGTCAGGTGGACAAAAGGCCTTGATGCTGTGTAAGCATTTTATATTTCATCACAGTTTAGTGCACTTTCTTTTTCTGCTCCCCTGAAAAATGACAAAAATTATCATAAGGGAAAGTTAGGAAATTGTATATTGAGAAGTTCTTCACAAGCTTCTCTAATCCTTTGTTTAGATTTGTTAAATTGAACTGTGGAAAGTAAATGGCTTTCATTAATATATAGTTTTTCAAAGGACTGAACTCCCCACAACAAGCATATATAATATGTTTAATCCTATTTGACTGTTCACTGTTTTCTGTTGGTTATAATCAGTTATGGTGAGTCATTTGTGATGACTTGGACTATTTTACTGCCTTTTTTTTTTACTACACTTTCTAATAGCACCAGTTTTGTGAAAATTTCCAGTCTGTTTATGAACTGCTGTGAATCTTGTGATGTCTAGAATTGTAGAATATAAAATTTGGAAATTCTCTTTAGACACAGCTGAATGTGTAATACTGGAAGAAAGGACTAGGACCCTCTCCTGAAGTCTGATCAGCATGTGTGCATTGGGATTAATTTTTCACAAAAATCTTGGGTAAATTAAATTTCTGTCACATAGTAATAAGTCAAACGTTCACATAAACCAGTTCTGTATAGTGCTCTTAAATAAAACATGATTTTACAGAAAAAAGGTCTCTTTTCTTTTCTCTTGTATACTTCATTTAGTGATATATTATTTGGTTTGAATTAACAATAATGATATAAATGGCAGGTAACGTACAACTAACAATGGGAAAAAATGAATTAGAGACTCACTGAAAAGACCTGGCTGATGTTACTGTGCAGCTACCACTTGCATATGAAAAGTTATGGTGGTGGGGGAAGAGAGGGTTCCTGGCAACTGGAAGAAGTTTTATGAACATCTTTAAGAAAACAACAAAAGCTTGGAAATGTTAGACAGGCTTGTAAAACCTCTGTCCCTAAAAGATCATGGAAAATAAAAGGTAACTAGGAACAGTTGACACAGCTTTAATAAAACAGAACACGGTAACCAACCTGGCTGCTTTCAACAGTGCATTGAGTGGCAATGGTAGAATGAAAGATCAATGAATAGAATACACTTGCAGTAGTATTTTTCATATTTTCTCTTGCACTTAGAAGAATTACAGACTGAAAGATTGGATGGATAGTGATTTGGATGGATCACAAGGCACTAAGGATAGTAATCAATGCCTTGATATCCATTTGGTGGCTAGTAATAAGTAGGGCATCTCTGCATTCATACTATGTTTATATTGTGCTATATCATCATCAGCAACCTTGATGACAGGTTAAAATATATCTTCAGCAAGTTTGTGGGTGATGCTAAAATTGGAACAGTTAACACACCAAACTTAAGACAGGATTCTGCAGGGAGAGACTGAGGGAACTGGGCTTCTTTACTACATTGAAGGAAGACTGAGGTGCAATCCAAATGGCAGACTACAACTTCTTGACAGAGTGTCGCAACACTAGGCTCAGATCATGAGCTCATCGAAGTGATTTTGCATTCAAAATATACAAGGCTGAAAAAATCCACCCAACAGATATTAAAAGGGTCTTCAGATTTTTTATACCTCGAGGCTTTGCATAGGAGAAATGCTATGACACCTCTCAGGGGATCAAAATAACACACATTTACTGACAAACTTTGGAAAATAAGGGAACTTAACAAAGTTTAAAACAAGCATTCAATCAACATAAGGCGTTTCACAGAGCATTGCCTTAGCAAATTCCAACCCATCCAGGTTTAAGATACCCAAACATCAAGAGAAGGAAATTAGGTGAAGAGTAAGAATTATAAAGGAGAATTATAGCTACTGTTTTGAATACAGCATAGATCCAGCTACAATAGACCTAAGAAATGGTAGGGCTGAGAACTATGTGGTGTCTGCATGGTGCTGATTTTACTGCTCTGGACTTCTGCAGGCCACCTCAAGGTGGGCCTTCAGGTCTGCCAGCCATACGGGGCTGATTAGGGGTTACAGGGGGTGTGGTGTGGGGTTTCAGGTGTACCAGTGACTAAGAGCCATTCTGGGGTGGACTAAAACTCAAGAGATGATGGGAGGAGAGGGGTAGAGGTATGGGGCAGTGCTCCTGGTGTGCCAGTGACTAACAGCTGCACTGAAGGCTCTTGAGGAGGCAGAGTTATGGGGGGGCAAAGCACAATTCCACCTTGGCAGAAATTGATCTGCTGCCTCCTCCCACATACTGAATTTTTCAGGCCAATAATAAATTTAATAACCTTTTTCAGTCCCTCACAAGAGTTAAAGACATGATGAAGGTAAAGAAGAAGATAGTATAATTAAAGACAGAGTCTTGAAATCATTGAGTTCTTGGAAACATGGAGTTCAGACTGGACATAAGAAAAAACCACATTTTCACTAAGAATGTAGTATGACACTAGAACAGGTAAATCAAAAAGCTTGTTGAATCTCCTTTCTTGGAATAGTTTAACAGACCAGCTCCAAAATCAAGTTTCTGAAAGAAATGAACAGCAACTAAAAGAAACAAAATTTTCTTATCACTGGTAGAGCCCAATATTATTAGAAGAGAATGATATGATATAACATAGAGAACATAGTAAAAAGAAATGTATGAAAACTGTATGAGAAGAGAAAGGTATATCCTAAGAAACCGAGTTTGATGCAGTTGAATATATTTGGGGAAATGGAAAGAAGAGATGGGGGAGTGATATAAAAATGATGAAAAAATTATCTTAGTGATTATGTGAGCTGGAGTGGGATTAGCATGTCACAGGCTGTGTAAGAGTTGTCAGGCTGTGTAGGAGTTGAAAATACCTTACACATGTAGGACAAATAAGGGAAAGCAAATAGAAGGCATCACAATCCTAGAAGTATGATAGAGATTATAGTGTTATCATTACAGCTGATAAATGAAGGAAACAGAAGGTTCTAGAGAAGAAGTAGTTCACTTTTTGACATAAGAAAACAGCCTTTTAATGGGCTACAGCTGACTAGTTAACTGAAAAAGATGGGAAAAAGATCACAGACTTATTTAAATATAAAGAAAATTTTTATGGTTTTTATTTTGAAGTTTCTAATCAGATTGAAAAAATATATTTAGGGGTTCAGAGGTTTGCAAAAAATTATTTTTTTTTCTTAGTGAGCATAAGTAAAGGAACACAATAAATTTATTAACTATGACATAACCTTAAATTCTTTGTCCTGCCAGCAAGTGTGTGGTACTGCCAGGTACATAGATTAATTAAAATCACTTTCTTTTTATAGACTTTCTTCTCCCTTACAGTAATGTCAAAGACATAGAAGAAATTGAGGATAAGGATAGATAGTTCACATTTTGTATTGTGGCTTTCCAACTGCATATGTATTGTGTACAGTACACACCTAAGAGAATAGTTCTTACTGTCATTGTGCAATTCTAATGAGAGTAATTTTGACAGAAAAAGTATAGAACTGTGTAAAGCCCTGAACTTGCTCGACAATTTTTTTCAAAGGAGGCTTAGATACCTCAATTCCCTGAGGCAGGCACAAAAGAGAATGGGACAACATTCTCAGGAGGTTAAAGAACATAGAAGAGACATAACCGGTGAAAGGCAATGTGTTTACAAGACCTCTTTCTGTTGTGCTTTGCCTTGATTACTGGTGGTGTTCAGTTCTGAGAGATTTGTTCATTGACACTCCAAATAAGTTTGCCATTATATGAGCCTGAAAAGACAGGTAGAGAGTAGCTAGAGGTACGTACCTGTTATGAAGGAGATTTCTTGTGGTTCTGCAGGTGACATAATGAGCACAAAGTGGTCAGAAGGTAGCAAAGAGTTTGTTATTGTTTCAGCAACCAAGGAAAAAACTCTTTGTGTTTTTTTTAAGCAAATATATTTTGAATATTGCATTTGATATTAGATGCTACATTCCAAAAGATATATTGACAAACTGAATGAAGTTCTGATGACAGGAAAAAGGAAAAAAGAAAACCCCCAACAAACCAGAACCAAAAAAACCTCCAGATCAAGGAGATGAAGGGATTGATTTTTGAGGAAAGATAAAAGAAAGGATGTACAGTTTGACTCAGCAATAATAAGGGGCAGGGAGAATTAGCAGGTTACAAATAGCCCATGGATTTAAATATTAAGTCAGAGAGAAATAATTTAGTGCAGGACAAGATGATGCAGCTAGAATATCAGCATTAAATTAAATAAAAGAAACTGTAAACTGAATGCCAAAACAACCATTGCAGAATAGATTTGTTGACCTGATTGGATTGAAATTAAAATTCAATAACAGTTGTGACACTACCAAGGTCAATCTTTAACCATTTCTATTAAAAATATCCAAGAGATACAGAATGCCTCTGATTAAGAAATTAATATTATTTTATTTTATGAGCCAATCAATAATCCTGGACTGTGTTAGGTGGAGTGTTGCCAGCAGGTCAAGGGAAGTGATCCTTTCTCTCAATGCTTTTTAATCAGTTCCTTTGGGTTTTTAGTGAATGGAAAACCTGCATATATAGTGTTTTCCCAATTAAATACTCTAATTTGCAACCTTTAAATATTAACTCTATCAATTTCCTAAGTGCTTCCTAATTTTTATTGATTTTGATATCTACACATGAGTAAAGTGATTTTCATTTACATTAGACTTACACAATTCCTTATCGTATCACTAGAGAAATATTACACAAATAACTTGTGTATTGTGGGGTAAACTCAGTGTGCATCTCAGCCTCACACATCTGCTCACTCCCACACAGTAGGATAGGGGAGAGAATCAGAAATGTAAAAATGATAAAACTCATGGGTTGAGATAAAGACAGAATAATAAACAAGGCAAAAGATAAGTACACAAGGAATTTTTTCACTACTTTCCATAGATGGGTAGGTATTTGGCCATTTCTAGGAAAGTGAACACAAGCATGGGAATAAAAACATTGTAACTCTAAATGTCCCCTTTTATTGTTGAGTCTGATGCCATATGGTGTGGAATATCCGTCGGGTCAGAGGGGGTCAGCTGTCCCAGCTGTGTTCCCTCCCAACTGCTTGTGCACCCCAAGCCAACTTAGTGGTGGAGCAACATGAGAAACAGAAAAGGTCTTGATGGCATGTAAGCACTGTTCAGCAATAGCTAAAACACTGGTGTGTTATCAACACTCTTTTGATCACAATTACAAAAGAGCCATTATGAAAATTGTGAAAATACTTAGCTCTACCCAGATAAAACCACTACAGTAGTGTCAATATTCCTGTCCCAGAAAGAGTCAGAAGAATAGACTTTTCATTTGTGCACTATCTTAGCAATTATAGCATTATTAAGAATGTAAAAGGCTTGGTATTTATTTGCATTTCTGCCTAAAATAAAGACCTCTCAGAGGAATGTTCAAACTGCCAGTTTGTTCTGGATTGGATAGATTGATCAGGATCTAAAGTGTTCTTGATAATGCTTTTGGAGGCTAGAGAAAACACAAGAGTAAGCAGGGATGAATAAAGCTGTTTCTCAAGAAAACAGAAATTTCAGAATTCTCAGGTTTGCAAGTGAAAGCTATTAAAAAAACACAAACAAACCAACAAAAAAAAAAAAGAAAACCAAAAAACCACAACATTAAAATAACTGGAACATGAATTAGAATCTAGAGTTATCCGTGCTTCAGCGAGGACTCCAATAAGTAGGCTGAAGAATGGTACTTGCATAATTTTCCTTTCTATATTAAAAAAATAAATCTGTTTTTGCCATGAAACACTGCAAATAGGTGAATTTGAACATTGTCTTTCCTGGTGGAATCCTAAATTCTTCACTCCTCACTGCAGAATCTATTTAGTTTTGTAGCTTCCGTGCCTTTCTTGGAATTATAGTTGATCTTTCTACATAGAAAAACGGAACTACTACAACTCCTAGGCAGGTGAGATACATGAGCCTTCCTACTGCAGAATAAGAGATGTGGAAGACTGGGCCAGAAGAAAGAAAATGGTAGGCAAGGACAAGACAACCTCGCTGGTGTGCATCTTTTCATCTACTGGTTTTTAATCAAGAGACTGTTCTAAGTCTAAAGTACTTTCTACAGCATTATAGAGGTACTTTGTGGATTTTATTCTAAGATATTTAAATCTTTTCAGACAATGACACAGCTTACCTAACTCAAAGCATCAATTTCTGACTTATGATAGAAACATTAAATATTAGATTTCCCACGTGTTAGGTCATAAGCATTGACCTTACTTAGGAAACATTAAGTAATGACCTCAGAGCTTGCACTTGATCCAACAACATTGTTTGCTTCCAATTGCAAAAGCAAGAACTACTTTTATGTCTGATTTCACAATATATAAAATTGCCACAATGGACCTATACACTCTGAGGTGTCATGAGGAAGGATAAAGAAGACAATCATAAAAGGTAATAAGGATAGTTTTGAAACATGAATACAGAGAATAGAAGCTGTGTGAATAGATCATTTGGATGTAGAAGTACAAGTTAATAGTGTCAGGGCCCTAAAGACACTATCAGGCCTTACTGTCCTTGCCCAGCCTCACCTGCGCCCCTGACTAGGACCCTGGCCCCCATTACAACCCACTGGGGCCTCCAGACCCTGTGCTGGGGCTGGTCTCCAAGTCCTCACAGCCCTGACTAGCCCTGGACTAAGCCTGCCTGCGGGTCCATGCCCTGGACCAGAGTCAGTCCCTCCATGTCCCCAGGAAGGTGCCCAATAGGGCATATGGGGCTTCCCCCAGCGACCCTACTCCTCTTCTGGCTGGGGCACTGGGAGAAGTTCTGACTGCCCAACCTGGGGATTCCCTGGGGCTTCCAGTTCCCAGCCTACAGGTTGCTGCTGGCTCACACTTCTCCATAATAAAGAGTATACTCAAGAGAGCAACTTGTACGTGGGTGAGAAAGGATTCTTCTAAATCATAAGTCATTTGCCTCAGGGAAAAGGAAAATACTCTCAGCTGTTATTCAGCTCAGCCCCACAGACAGCTCTGGGTTTTTTTTAGATAGGTGACACATTGCATGCTATTTTTTGCTGACGAGTTAAAGTTTTCTGCACTTTTTTTTTTCCCCCCCCCAGAGCAGCATCATATTTTCTGCTAACACGTTTTCTGTAAACTCGTAAGGACTTCTTGGAACTGCATGGCCTAAAAATAATGATGTTTTCATTCATATACAGAGGACATACATATACAGCAATAAGATACATATGCTTAGCAATAAGATTATGTTAGCATTGCATTTACAGTTGCAATGCCACTGAACAGTTTCAAAGAAGTTTTGAAATTTCCTATTGAATGTACAGAAGCCTAGTAGTGTTCTAATGCTTGAATTTAAAATGGCCAAGATTATTAAAAACAAGTAAATCATGCTTTAACATTTTATTAATTCCACTTTTTTCCAGCTCTTTGAGAACTCTTCAATTTATTGCATTGAATCAGTGTCCTTTGAAAGAGACCTGATTATGTTGCCCTTGCAGTTCCAGAAGTCATATTTTAGAAAGGTCAAAATGTTTATCTTTGTAACAGAAAAAGTCATAGCTACTCATTGGTCTTGAAGTAGTTTCCTGATCTGTTCCCCTGATGTTAATTTCAGTGTTTTAGCTTTCTTATTCTTCTCGTAAGCCTGAGGTATATACTTTTGATGTATATAATTCAAGACAAATAAAAATCAAACTGAACAGAAATGAATCCTTTGATCTTCTAAATAAATTGCTAAATTAATGTCTTTCCTTACCTCTAGTTTTTGAAAAGGATGCTGCTGCTTTTGAGTTACTGGCAGAGGAATTTATCCTTTAGATGCATACCTCACTGCTCTTCTGGAATTTTTTTTTCCTCTTTGTCACAAAAAACAAACAAACACCCCCCCCCAAACGTAAAAAAGGTCAAATCTTGGCCTTTTAAGTGATGACCGCCTTTCCAATGCCCATAAAGGAATTACAGGTTTTCTTTTATAACTGCTTTAACCTCCTCTCTGTTTCATTTCCAAACAATTCTTTTGATAGCTCAAGAGAAAATTTTTATTCCTGCAGAGCATGATCCCATGCACAGACGATAAATGTTCCAGATCAGCATGTAGATGTATGATTGAAACATGACAGCAGTGTTATAGAGCCTTTTAGAGAGTTTTTGTGTCTAATGGCATTGAAATCTACTATTTTAGTTAAAAGATTTGTTAGTGGAAATTCTTGGTCCCACTTCAGGTGCTTGTTCCTCTCATTAGTGCCAAATGCTGAACTGATTGATGTATGGTCTTGCGCAAAATTACATAGCTGAGACTCTTCTGGGAAGGTGAGGATGCTGAGATAATTATGTACATAAAAAATTAATTTCATCTTTTGGTTTAAGAAGCATAAGGGACAATTTTTGACCATGTGAAATTCGGGGTTAATTTTTGTGATTAAAGAGAGCTTATAAGAAAGTTGTCTTGGTGAAAATTGTCTATATGGGCATCATACAGGAAGGTTGCCTTTACCAGGATAAAAGCGTATGTTTTAGTAATTGGATGAAATTTAGAAACTTTATTTCAATTAATGAAACATCAAACACTAAAGGCTTGTGACATTTATCAATTTTTACAAATTAATATTGAAGTTACTGTAATCCTAAAAAAATTTAATAAAATATTTATAAGGTTCTTTTGTGTTACAATTCTGTAGTCTTAGAATTGGTGTAAATGTAAATAAATTGACATATAGCTAACATAATGGAACTCTTGAAATGTATATTTAAAATATGCATAAAGTCATAAATTAAAGCAATACTTAGACACAAATAATACTTTTTCATCTGGCAATAACTTTTTCTTTCTGGTCAGAATGCTATGTATTTTAGTATAAAAGGAATAAATCTTGATGCTAAAATGTTGCCTTTTAAATGTTTTTATTTTTCATAATAAATTATGCTCTTTCTCTTCCTTTCTTTTTATATAATTTTTTTTTGTTTGTTTGTATGGTGAGAAATAGAGTGGTCTGTTTTTAAAAAAAAAAAGAAAATGACCCCTCAATCTTTTCTGTCTATGAAGTGTCTCTGTCTTAGATGTGAAGTTACTAGTTGTGGTAGTTGCTTGGTAGCTTTTGACATATTTCTGAAACCAGTATTTAAAATATTATCTGAAACCAATGTCCTAAATATCAAATGGTAGAGATGATGATTAGGCTTGTAAGTATGTGAGATAGGAATGCACTGTTGAAAAATTGAGAGCAGATTTTTACTCTTTTTTTTATTGTATTGTCTTCACAAAGTGTTTTCATGACAACTTTCTCTGCCCCATGATGGAATAAGGTAACAGATAATTCAAAAGAGAATGAACTGTGTATAAATAAAAAGGTATCAGTCAGCTGGGCATGAGAAGTCAACCTCTTTGTATGGTATTTCTAAGTAACATTGGATTGCATCCTGTACATCTTTCACAAGAGGTGAGCTCACATCGTGGCTATCTAAGAGTTTGCTGTTTAAGGAAAGACTGAAAATGATTTTGCTGCTTTCCCCATAGCCTTTCTTTTTGCCTATTGTCCCTGTAGACAGCTGCAACATTTTTTTTTTTTAAACCTCATCAATATTTATTTACTAGTAGTTACTAGTAACTCTCCCTATTATTTGGACAAGCTTTGAATTGTGGCCAATCTAATAAGTTTGCCCATGAGAATTCCAGCAGAAGTGGGACATAAACTTATCTTGTGGACACTGACAAGTCTTGTGCTTAAGCTGAGTCCTTTGTTGCTTAATATTCCTTGAACTTCAAGAGTTCCAGTATTATCAAAAGCAGAATTCTGAGTAGTAAACAAACTATGCATTTGGAGTTTCAAGCTGATCTAGCAAAAGTTATTTTGTATTTACACAATGCTATATTGATGCCTGAGCAAAGAAACCTGATGGCACAGTTAGGCTGATTTTGTTTCTGAGTCCAGCTTGACTAGAAACTTGTTTGACTGAATTCTTACGTTGTGGTAGCAAGAAAAAGCTTAAAGGCTCTGATTGTTGGAGCTCTTAAGATACCCATAGGTATTAGTGCCCTGATCAGCCTCACCTGGGGCTTCAACTCTCACCATGTGCCTTGGGTCCCAGCAGCCTCACTTGAGCTGAGGTCTGGTTAACCAGTTTCCTTGTCTGGGGAAGGGCAACCTATGTGTCCCTGTTCTGTTTATGTTTCTGTCACCTGGATGGACCTTGGATCTATACTGTACGTAGCTTGACTCCTGAATGGATGCCTTATGTTGTATCTTTCTTTGAGTCTATTCTTTGGTCCTGTCTTCTAGTGCTGCTAACTGAATCTGTGGATAGACCCTGTGGCTGGTTCATCTTGCTTTGTCTGGGACTGTTACTGGACTCCATTATCAGTGCACTGACCAATCTACGCTGCTTGGGAGGGGCACTACCTTATAGATGCACTGGACACTCTTAGTTGCTCTTGTGGAAGAACAACCCTCTTTGTGCTTCCCCATACTGATACAGTGTGGTGATTCTAAGGAAGAAGGAAGGGGGGTGATAATAGTTAAAAAACAAAACAAACAAACAAACAGAAACAAACAAAACCCCTCCAAAAACCCAAAAACCTAATAAAACCCAAACCATTTCATGTCAGACAGGAGAATAAAAAAATCTTGGTGTGTAAGGAAGTGGTGAACCTTACCTTGCCTGAAAAGTAAGAGATCAATGTACCAGCTGAGGGCAAAGTTGTCTTTTAGTATTCCCTGCTTGTACTACTGAAATTGTTCTGCTATGTGAAAATGTCAAGATTCACATCAAGTGTTGGGTATTTTTAAGTGAGGGTTTTTAAATTGGGACCCTGCTGTTATCACTGTTCCTATGGTTTGTCCAGCAACTACTGGTTATTCTCAGTTTTTGCTCTTTCATTTTCCTAGTGCAGATGTAATTTTATATATGTAATTGAACACTCTTTAGAGACTTAAGTCTTAAAAGTGAAATCATAAAAGCAAACAAACAAAAAAACAAACAAAAAACCCCGCAAACATCCCCCCCAAAAAAACTCACCCCTGAATACTTTAACCACTGAAATAGTATTTATTTTTACAGATGGAGAATATTTTCCCTGACAAAGGGTTTGAGGGACACCTTTTATGAAACATTTCGTAAGACTGGTATTCATATGTTCCCAAGAGAATTTAAACCATCAGCTTCCTAAATAAGGAGACTGTAAGTTGGACTTCTTACCTTCCTGTGTACTCTTTGAAGTTGGCTGCTGTCCTGTATGGCAATCTTTTCCTGTTTTTACCTAAAATTGAATCCTGCAGCAACATAGAACCATTTACACTGAATAATAGTAGTAGTAGCTAAAATGCTGTCTCTCACATAATTATTTATTTTTCAAATGATCATTTTCCTAATTGAAAAGCTGTTGGCAGGAAATATCTGACTGGCCCTAATCACTTAAAGTACATATTCAAAACGTGAAATCACTAGAGAGTTTTATGGATGTGGAACATTTATACATATAGTAAAATTAGAAAAGAAAAGCATTGCTCTCTCTTTCAACAAACGTTGGCAAGATCATACTTAGATATTTGCAATCAATTAGTGTATTGGGATTTTGCCAAGATTACTCAGTATCGATTGTTACTCTAATGTGGCAGAAGCTAGGAATAACTTCCCAGACCTAAGCAGCTTCTGAATTATAGGTCTGTTAAGATCCTAAAGTTAATCTTTAGAATATATTTTAACAATAATTAGATATAATTTTCTGTGCATTTTTAGAGTGTTTTATAGTGTTTGCTGTTGGTAAAACATTAATAATATTCCATCAGTATAACACTCTCTCAACTTTCTGAAGCTGTTGAAAACCAGCACACTGTATTTTTTATTGTATTATATGTATTCATTTTTTATACATCTGTTCATAATTTACATCCCTGACCAAAAAATCCTTGCTTTACCACCAACGTAAATCACATATTAACTGCATCTGAATGGATATGGTGCTCTTACACATCCTTTGCTCCCATTTTATTTGTATATTATGGTCTTGTGTTAGAAGCTGAGTTTATCTTGAAAGGTATACATCTGTACGCTTTAAGGGTATACATCATTCTCTATTAGATACATCAAATTTTACCAATAAACCAAGATAATTGTATGAAAGTGTTTATAAGTGTATTTCATAATTTTTTTTTTTTTATTATATATCATGATGCATTTGTAAACACCATTGCCTGTCCCAAAATTCTGGGGCCACCATGAAATAATAGAGTCACACTTTTCAGTAGTCTTCAAATAACTGTGTAATTTGGGAGGAAAAAAATAATAGCCCATCAATTGGTGAATGTTATGATTATTAAAGATATTGCTGATTTTGAGACTATCAAAGCAATACTGTTTAGTATAATATCTGTGCATCTTTACTTAGCACATGAAAAGGACAGGTCTAATGCCTCTGCGGCCTTAATTTGACTCTCCTGTGTGTATGAATTAGGATAATAATTTTAGTTATATAGTCACACACAAATTAATGGATTTCCTTGTTTGTTTGTTTTTTTTTCTGATAAGACTGCAACATACTTTGTGTGTAGTATTTTAAATTCTTGACTAATAACTGAAATACTGTAATGTTTGGATTCTTTTTCCCTTTAGAAAGCCATATAATTATGATTCTTTTGTTAGTTGACTCAACTATTTCTCAGTACAAGCTGTCTTTACAAAACAGAATCACCTCCAGAATAATCTCACAGATTTATTTCAAACACCTGTTGATGTCTCTCTAGTTACTTCTTCAAAGACTGGTAGAATTGAATTTAAACTTGAATTTATTATACTCAAATACTTCTTTTTTAGACAGTTATTAAAAAAGAGGAAATTTTGAGAAAACCACTTTTCAAGTATATTCTGTTTGGTTATAGGAAAGTTTTAATTATTAGCTTTATATCAATAGTGATTGTACCCTAGCAATATTATCAAGCTTCTGAAAGTGTTTGAACTCAGAAAATTCTTCTAACAAGCACAAAGTAGAGTTTCATATTGGAGAAAAATGTGTGAGAACATATACATTAATAAGTAAGGAGGTTAAAGTAAATTAACTGCATCATTTCAGTCCTTGTATAGATAGAATTGGTGGTACAGAGTATGAAGGAGTATGTTATCATTAATAGTTTATTAACTTTAAGCTTACTTACCTCAAATCAATCTTCCTGTGATTACAGTACAGTTATGCAGTTAAATTCCAAAGAATTTCCAAGAAGCTCAGCTTAATAATTATAGAAAATGGCTGTGCTAAGGCAGATGTTTTTTCCTTTCTCTTTTAGTAAATGCTTCAGCTTCAATTGCTGTCTCATAAGTATTAATAATTTGTGCAGTTTAAAGGTAGTAGTCTTTGATTTGTGCAATAAATTTTAGGGACAGTTCCTTTAGATTTTTTGAGTGAAAAGCATTTTTCTTTGTAATGCTTTTTGTAAATAAAAAAATTCTGTGTCAATCTGCATTAGAATTTTTAGGAAACTAATCACAGACCCCGCAAGATCATCCAGAACATTAACTCAGGAAGTGTCCTCTGTAAATGTGTGACTTTTCTAATGTTTGGATTATAATTTTTATTATTTCCCCTAAGGTGTAGCAAGTCCCAGTGCATAACAATATAAAATAAAATGTCTAAGTAACAGGTCTCTCTCTACTACTGTGCTACTTTTTCCTGCTTTGCTCTATAACACTTAAAAGAACTTCACTTTTAAAGTCCTTTTAAAATAATTGGTGTAAATGGAGTGCATCCAGAAATCATGCAATTATACTATCCTTACTTTTGCAAATCTGTATCTTCCTTTGTATCACGTAATTCTATATCACAGAGTTCTCAAAATAGCAAAAACACTAAAGAGAAAAATCACAAGGTATCTCCAGATGTTCTGTATCGGTCAGCTATGAGCAGCAATATGACTATTTGTGGTTTTAAGGCCATCATCTTGATTAGTAAACTTGATGCAAGGATAGTTTAATTGAGCTCTCTGAATTAAACTGTCTCTTTGGGTGAAATGGAAAGCTTAATTTAATTTTTTGATGAGTAATAGTTATTCAAAAATGGCTGCAATGGGAGACCACAGAGACCACAGTAAGCGTAATACACAATACATACCTCTGGTAAACATAAACTTTGGCAATGGTAAACATAATATTTGTTTCATGGTTTACAATCTAGAATAAAATCAGATGTGATGAAAGGTACAAATTTAAAATGAGGCATAGATTGCAACATTGACAGCGCTAATAATAGAACCATAAAAGCTAGGACTTTTTGTACTCTTAATAGACCTTTTTTCTTTTCTAAATTAAGAAAGAAAAAAGTGAAAAACCTCCTGTGTCCGTTCTACAAACTCTGCAGCAAGACAAATTCCTGAGGCTCACCCAGTGGTTCTTTGTTCATAAGGAGGCAAATGCTCTTTCATGAGTGTATAGCAAATTGTGGGGGAATGCATCTGCTACACTGAGTATCAGTATAGTTCAAGTATTTGATTATATATATATAGTATATAGTCTATATTTGATCAACATAGCCTCTATCTTCATCACAAAGGACTTGTCCCAAAGGAAAGCTACACACATACCTGAACTTACAACACCATGTGAGTAAGCAACTTCATTCTGAAAGCATCACTCAGTTTCTTCTATTACCTTTCAAAGGGATCAGTTTTGCAAAAACATCAGTTGGACCTCTCAAAGCCTTTTGATAAAGGCTATTGGGTTCCAAAAGAGATTTGTATCATATGTATTTAAAATATTTACATTACTCTTACAACACAATGATCCTCAATGTAATGGACTATTCTGTCTGAAGTGATTCTTGGATGTTGCTTATCAAGTCATGCTCAAGCACAAGGACCAAGAAGCTAAAGTGAAATTGTCTTATTCAAAGGCTCTATCTTTTCAGACTTTCACACTTATATCTAGTCTTTTTCTTCTACTGAATTGGATCACATAATAAAATTTAGAAAACTAAAGTAATGTGGCATCAGTGATTTTTTTTCTCCTTTAGATAGAAGGAGAAAATTGAAACATTGATACTAAAGAGACTGGTTTTCTTCATATTGAAGTGAAAGTCTTGTTACAGTGGGTTACTGAGAGCTGGCAATTTTTTTTTTTTTAAATCTGGTTAATTAGACATATCTGATGGACTCTATACACTAGGAAGTGAAATGTTGGTTATGGTGTCAACTGTAGTTGGCTATAGTCCTATTGGCACAGTTCATTTGAAAAGACATGAAACTGAGAACCCTTTCATCAAGGCACATATCTGCCTTCTGCTTATAGTATGACAGTGCAAGTCTGAAACTGAATCTCTAGCAAAGCTCAGTTAGTTTGCTGACACTTGAAGTATCCTATGCAACTGCCAATTCAAAGACCAAATAAATCACATTTGATGCAAAACAATGACATATTATTATTATTTACTCTTTATTTGCCTGAGACTTTTTGTGTTCCTGTAGAGTTTCCTCTGGATATACTTGCATGAACACTTGATTACAGGACTTCTGACTCAACAAAGTCTTGTACTTCATTCTGGTAGTTTTTTTGCAGCTACTGTGACTGCCCTGATTGCACTGGCAGGGTCTGCAAACTGCTGTGCAGCCCTTCAGAAGGACCTCGAATGATTGGAGAGATGGACAAAGAAACATTGTCTGAAATTCAACAAAAGCAAATGCAGGGTCCTGCATCTGGGAAAGAATAACCCCATGCACTGGGATAGGCTCGGGACTGACCTGCTGTAAGGCAGCTATGAAGTGAAGGACCTGAGGATCCTGGTGGACAGCAAACTGTGTGTGAGCCAGCAGTGTGCCCTTGTGGCCAAGAGGGCCAATGGTATCCTGTGGTGTATTAGAAAGAGCATTGCCAGCAGTTTGAGGGCAATGATCCTGCCCCTCTACTCAGCCCTGGTGTAGTGCATCTGGAATGGTGTGTCCAGTTCTGGGCTCCTCAGGACAAGGGAGACATGGATGTTCTGGAGTGGGTCCAATAGGGGCTACAAAGGGGACTGGAGCATCTCTCTTTTGAGGACAGGCTGAGAGAGTTGTGTCTGTTCAGTCTCAAGAAGAGATAGAATCAGAGAGTATGCAGAGTTGGAAGGGACCCATGGGAATCATCGAGTCCAAGTGCTGGCCCTGCACAGGACCTTCCCCAAGAATGATATCATGTGCCTGAGAGTGTTGTCCGAATGCTTCTTGAACTCCGTCAGGCTCCATGGGGAGCCTGTTCCAGTGTCCAACCACCCTTTGGGTGAAGAACCTTTTTTGAATATCTGACCTAAAACTCTCCTGACACAACTTCAGCCCGTTCTCTCGGATCCTGTCACTGGTCACCACAGAGAAAAGAAACTATCCCAAGAAACCTCTTTTATGGTCCTCATAGAGACAGTGAGAAAACTGTTTTGAAAAGCAGACAAAAAGTTATCTTCAGATCCTTCAATGATATTTTGAAAATGAGTTTGTGTGACTTGTGAGACACAAATCCTTTCTGTCTTGTTTTTCCTGTCAAAATTATTGTCCTAAACCACTTAGAAAGCTGCAATGCTTGCTTATGCTAAACCCCTGTATGATCCATATTAATTTAGTCAACTAATGAAATCTGAGCGATCTATTTGATATCTGCACTGCAGATCTCTGTTGAGGTACAAGACTAACCTATTTATTCTAATGATTTAAGATTCACTATTCCCAAATCAAGGGCGACAATATGTAGAAATTTTAATATTCTGTGAATATTTCTACAAACCGGGGAGATTTTCCATTCATATGCTAATGTTATTTTTGAAACTGGCAGATTTCTATCAAGCACAAAGGTGTGGGGGAAGTAAAACCACATAAATATCTATGCTTGAAGAAATTGTTAAAAACTCTTCCTGGGACATTCCCACCCCTACTGCGTGATCAAATCTGCCAGCAACAGGTACAGTGTTGCCCTTCTAGCGGCTCCTGTCTAGCAGATCAGGCTGCCAGCTGGAGAGATATTGTGGGAAACCCCTGGTGAGCAAGTGCAGTATTCTATAATATCCTTCCAGCTGGCAGCCTGCCTAGGATGGTATTTTTGTGCACTCTTCAAAACACTTTAAGAAGTTTATTAAGATTGCAGGCAGCAACCATGACAACTAGCAGGAACTATTTATCTCAAGTGCACTAGAAAAGCATATATACAAATAAATATATATTGTGGGAATACACAGGTTAATCCAATTCTTTGTTGTAATTTCAATATGTGTTGAATAAAGTGGTAGCTGGAATCTGAGCACTACAGCCTAATCCAGATGGGAAGGCTAATGGAACAAAGCCTTACACTAATATTTTTGTACTTGTTTGTGTGTATCAGGTGACATGTTTTGTGGTGCAGGATCCTACAGTTATGTTCCTAGTCATACATAGGAACTGAAGGAACGTCAGTTAACACTTAAGGAAAAACCTTATCATAAATGATAACTTAATTAACTGCTATTAGTATATGAATAATTTTGTATTTACTAAAAACTAAGAGCTCAATAAACCAGGTCTTCTGGCCGGATCTTGTTATCAGTATCCTGCTCTGCATGCAGTAGTCAGATCCTGTAGAGCTGTGCCCTCCTAATGAGAGCAGCACCTGTGTTCGGGTCACCTTTTGTTCAGTGCTCATCATTCCTTGTGGAGCAGCCCTGCTTTTGCTGCTACCTAAGACACACACAAAAATCATCCTAACAAGTCATGATAGAAAAAACTAAGTAGACAGCAAAAGCATACCCAAATCATGGCTGAAAGAAATGAGTTGAAGTAAAAAGTAGAAAATCAAAATATGGCCAAACCGAAACAAATAAAAAGTAAATTGGGGATAAAAAGTGATAAGAATATAGAAGTTCTTTTTAATTTTTTTATTGTTATTTTCATTCTCATTTATAGGAAAGAAGTCTTTAGCAAAAACCAAATGAAACCAAAAATCTAACAAATTCAAGCAAGGGAAATTGAAACAAAAAGGTCTAATTTAAACATGTAAAAATATAAAAAAAAACTTTCCTCACATGAATCACAGCTTTTAAGTCATTATTTTCCATAATTTTTCTACCAGTGATTTTAACCATCACAATTTTAAATGATACTCTATTGAAAAAACTCTGATTTGAGTAGACAGTAACCTGGACAAAGCTGCTTACCTGGATAAACTAGAGAAAAAGGTAATGAATTAATTTGAGGTAACGTGATTTTAATCCCATTCTTAAACATGGTCTGATGCCTAAAATGGAAGAAAAGAACTTTCCAGACAATATTACTATAGATAAAATAGAGAGCAGCTCCATTAATTAAAATACTTCAGAGTACACTGAATACATAAGTGCATGATACAGTATAAGACTCCTACAAATTTATAACATTAATATCATATCTAATGGATACATTCAACCTGAGAATTGTCTGCCCCCAGAACCTTCCTCAGGTCTGCCCCTTGGCATGGCCCCCCAGAACTGAGTTGGGGGTATCAAGACCTCTTACTTCTTCACCATCTTCATCTTCGCATCACATGCCTTCTTTGGAGCTTCTCCAAGATTTCTGGGCCTTCTGCCTTGAATATGATGATGTTTTATTATGTCCTTCTAAGTATGTGTCCCAACAAGATGTCCTTGCTAAAATCTTTTTCCTTGAAAAGAACATTAAACAAAATGTCTAAAATATGGAAAATTTGATATAAAGCATGAGAAAGGGATTTAGTGACTGTTAGCTGCTATTTTAAAGTGTTAGAAACTATACAGCTATATTAAAAATCTGTATGCTACAAATCTTAACAATCTTAAGGCAGCAGATACACTTTTTTAAGAACTGAGTTTTCATTTTTATATTTTTGTGTAATATTTGTAGTATGCTGTAGTACAATGGTAAATAAGTAATCCTTATACAAACAGAGAAGAATTTGTTTTAAGGTTATACTCCTCTCCTCACCACAATTAGAAAAATGCATTCTCATTTGCTCTAGAGAAGAGGTGAAAAAATTAAGTATGATTTTAGCTACAGCCTATTTTAGCTAACTAGACTGAGAAATTCTAGAACTACCCATATCCTAGTATAGAGTCAGACTAAGTACAAAACAGCAATGGTATTTTCTGAGATTCATTCGTTGCCTTGTATAACTTTGGAAACAAGGACACAGTGCTCTACGTCATAGCCATGCTCTAATTGTTGGGACAAGACCAAATACAAATACTGTATCTCATTTGGAAAGTTCAAAACTAAATACTTACCTTTTGTTCTCAAAAGCCTATATAGATTTCTTATGGACTGTTTATATTCTGTCAACTGTCAGAGTAGGGAAAAGAGTCTCTGTATAAGGAGACTTAGGATCCAAGTGTTCTATACTAGAAAAAACAAATTATTTAAATCTCTTTTAAAGATCTTGCTTCCAAGAAAACGCATGTTCCATTTTCCCCTTTAAGTGTTCTTCTTGCAAGAAAAACTGTTACAGAACACTCAGAAAATAAATGGCTGTCTCATGAGAGACAGCTGAGAATTGAAAAAGGAATGGCTCTTAAAACTCGTTAAGTTCACAGCCTACTACCTGTTTCCTGCAAATAGTTAATAAAAAAAATAAAATAGAAACCCCAAGATGTTTTGATAATACCAAAACAATGGCTCTATTTGGAATATGGTTGGGAATATGTTGTGTTCTAATTAATATCATTAATACTACAGAGGAAGCAGTGATAAAAGCAAGTGAACTAAGAAGCAGGTGAAATTAGCTCTATTAAAAAAAATCAACAAAACCCAGTAAATTGTAAAAAACCAATGGAGTTTGACAAACAAAAAATTTAGCTGCAAGTACATTACATAGGGCATGTTTGGATTGTTTACTAAAGCTTACTGACAACATTCTATTCTTAGGTATATCTCTGTAACTCATTGGCTTCTGTCCTTGTGACTCCCAAAGAAAGTTTTAGTTGCATCAGCATTTCTTGTAATGATCTTACAGTTTTGTTGCATCTGAAGCACATATCACTTGGGACCAGACTGCTCATTGCTTTGGCTTCTGTACTCATTTATACCATTGCAAAATGGGTTAAAAATGTTACCTTTCTCATTTGCTGGGCAATGATCAAGTGGGTCTCTTATACTTACTAGAACTGGGGGAGAGGAAGGAAGAGGAAAAATATGTAAGCTGTTGTATGAACAAGCATTTCAGAAAACTGTTTCTCCAATTTTTTTTCATTGTTTTAGTAGATTCTAACAAGCCATTAAAAAAATTTTCATCTACATATATATTTATGAATAGTAATCAAATTTTGCAGAAGTTTTGCTAGCCTGATATACTAACATTGAACTCCAGCTTCTAGCTAAAATAAAGTAAGAATATCCCTCCAGGCAATGGGAACATATATAGGCAGAACCATTTATTGGAAAACATATCCTTTGTAGTCTTGTATAAAAGTTTTATTTGATATCAGAATTTCTACAAAAAAGTTAAATTTTGTTATGCAAAAAAAGAGTCAGATGATGACTAAGTTAAAGAAAAAAAAAAAGGAATTGAAATTACCATTTTGGAGTTTTAAGTAACCCATTAAAATAGTATACAAAGATATTCAGAATTCCAGAAGATGTAGGAATCATTTTTCCTTTGTTATATTCTTCATTTGTGGATAAATATTCTGCATATTGAACATGTGGAGTCATCAGGCAGTAGCTGAGGTACTCATGCAAGGCCATATAAGGAAAGTATGATTAAGCAAGGAAAGGATGCAGATTTTCTATGATATAGGCAATAAACAACTTTCCTGCCTGCTAAAAATGAAGAAAGCTTCATCCAGCTTTTTTTTGTTTCTTTAGAATTTTCCTTTCCGCAAGTTTCTCCTGCTTGTCTGATTGAGGCCTCAATAAAAGCAGCTCTGTGAAAGCAAGAAAAATACAGGAAGATAATTATTTTGAATATATTACTCTTAGCAGGTTTTTAAATTAATGCCTTGGATTTTATGTAAGTCAGCACCCTGTTCAGTGCTGGCAGAAGCTTGTTCTGCGTGCTGCAGTGTCATTGAAGACATTGGGATTTAGTACTTTAGATTTCTACTCAGGAACTCACAAGACTCTGGGACATCCCCAACTAAATTCTTAGCCAGTATTTGATGTTAGTTTCCAGTTCTTCTGAATATGTTTGTGACTATAGTCAAGCCAATATTCAATATTAGATGGTGGAATCTGCCAGCTAGGCATTCTTAATACCATTACTGTGCTCAGAAATGTCGTAGTGAGTAAAGTCTTCTGCAACTGATAATTGTTCTTTTGTTAATTTTTTAAAAATTTTTATGTTCTATGTGAAGTAAATTACACCAGTACCAGATTATCTGCTCAGCAAAAAAATTGCATATGTTTTGTAGTAGAATATCAGATCACTACATATATCTAGAAGAGAAGATGCCTTAAAGTTTAATAAGTATTATTATAACAGCTTGAAGATTGTAATTGTTGACAACATATTACCCATTCCTTATGGTATATATTTTAAAGAATTTTAATATATTAATGGTCAGATATAGTCACTGGTTCAAAGATCAAAGATACCTTCAGGTAGATCTTCAGGACAAGAAATATTTCTGGTCCTTGGCAGGATTTTACACAGCAACAACAGGGTTCCCTTTGCAGCTCCTGTGATTGTGTTGACTTGTCAGTTGGCATTTGCTAGTAACGGGCTCCAACATTGGCTCTGGGGTGAGCCACAATCCTCTTTAAATAACCCCATGCTTGAAAAAACAAGTCATTGCTGAGGTACATACCTCAGACACATACCTCTCTGATCACCTAGCTTGTTGATCACCTAGATGTTTTTTTTGTCCAGTTAGGTGCATGAGAAGGTTCTCTGTGTTTCTCCCATTTCTCCCACTCTTTACCGAGCAATTAGCCTAAAACGTTAGAATCGATGTGGGAAATAATTATTATATCAACAGAAGAGATAATTAACAACCTTAGCTGAAGGAAAGGCTGTATATACTGAAGGAAAAAGATTTGTACCAAGGGCTGTAGGGCATGATGCTAAAAAGCTGAAGTAAAAGAACCCCAAATGATACAATTAATCTAAAGAAAGTTTACCAGACTCAAGTATAAGGAAATGTAGCTGTGAAAAGGGAAAAAAAAAATCCTTTTTGCTCTGCAGTCTGTGAAAAAAAAAAGCTAGCAAAATTCAGTGAACCATTTAAAACTATACTAGCAAAAATTCATCAAAAAAGTTATAAGAAACATGTCTAGCTGTCTACAAGGAAAGAAAAACTGAAAAAAAAGTAGATTGATGTGTATACCCTACTAGCACAGAGACTAGGCGGAATGGCGTTGACTTCATACACAGCTAATACATGAAGAACAGAGGTTGTGTCAGCAGAATGACCAGCAGGCCATGAACAGAGGGTAAACCAAACATTTGTTCTCACCAATGCATAGTTTTGGGACCACTCCAACAGATAGGGTTCAAAGGGAGCTTAAAGATCATACCCCTTCAAACCCCCGTCATAAGCAGGGAATCTTTCACTGGACCAAGGATGGTCAATGCCCCATCCAACCTGGTCTTGAACACTTCCAGGCATGGGGAGTCCACAGCATCTCTGAACAACCCATTCCACAGCCTCACAACACTCACAATAAAGAATTTCTTCCTAATGCCTTCCCTGGAGCTTTCTCTTCTACAGGCTGAACAACCCCAATTGTCTCAGCATGTCTTTATAGGAGAAGTGTTCCAGCCCTGTGATCAGCTTAGTGTCTCTCTACTGGACTTGTTTCAAATTGTTTTCTATTAATCAGTTAAATCTAACCTGCTGAATTGAGGATTAGTGTTTTATACTTTTTGAAATAACATATCCCCAGCTTTCTGACAGATAAAATTATCCAGAAAAGGACTAACACTTAACTTTAAAGCATGCCTTTTTAAAATACCATGAACATTAAGTACATTTATATTCATAATAGTCATGGCATATGGAGTAGTGTATGTTTTTAAGCATTTTAATGGTTCTGCATAACATTTTAAAAGTGTTTCTTCTAGATTGTGACATGAAGTTGTATCAACAAGAGTTTGGTGAGCCTTACATGCAGAAGACAGAATTGGTAATGAATAGTGTGCTTCACAGTAAGTAAATGCCAGCTTTTTCAGAAGGATTTTCATATATGTAGGCGTATATTCTTGAGCACATATAATATTTGGCAATGTTCAATTACACATATAGTTTCTTCTTACAAGTCTTCCAACAGATTGCAAAATACCTGCAAAATATACATATCAACATGAAACTCAAGTGAATCCTTTCCCTATTCCCTGGGTTTACTATTGTTTTTTTCACCTGTGTAACTGTTAGAAGAAAAAAAAAACGGTGCAAAAGAATATTTTTCTTAAGGAAAATGACAGTAATCCAAACTTCACACTGTCTCCTCATTCTCTTCACAATTGAAGATGTTTTCCTAATCTTTTGTATTGTGATCTGTGATGACAACAGAACTTGAACAATGTCATGCAAAAACTGCTAGAAATAATACAGTGCAACATGTTCTAACTAATTGCATTACAGTTATGTTACTTATATGAAAAATCTCAAGCTTTTTTGCTGGTTTACTCTGATTTGAACATAAAAATGTTCAAATGATCATTTGCTTCCTTTAAAACCCATGATTGGACTGTAGAAAGCTATTGTGTTGACATCTGAAGACCATTAAGGATTGTTTTAGCATAGATTTTATTTAGCTAGTATGCTAAAGGCAGTCATCAGAGCTGAGTGTTTCCATCTTAATCTCATTAAGACCTTTCTTCACACTTACATGTAGAAAATAAAATTTAATTTAGTCCTGTGAACTGCATAAAATTTGTGGAAAGGAAGGGGAATTTTTAGAAGTTGTATATTTGTTACATTCAATTACTCTTGCAAAACTTTTTAATGTCTGAAGTACTTCAAAATCATGAGGTATCCCTGTAGTTTTTCTGCTATTGTTGGTATTGTTTTTAAATTCTGTACTTAGGTCAATCAAAACTTCCCTCTTTCCTCTTCCCCTTTCATTCTTTCATTCCTGCTTTGCTCCTTTTTTTTTTTTT